>JAURVB010014867.1:0-65150 GCA_033002965.1 Piper betle
TGGGCAGTTATGTAAATAAAACTTAACTCTCTTGACTCAAGTTAATAACAATAAATAAATCATAAAAATATAATATAATATAATATAATACCATAAAATAAAATTAGGTAAAGCTAAATCTAATAACATATTCTAAGCCTACTAACTCATCCAAAAATAATAAATAATGCGTCTTAACGCGGTAAACTAAATATAATTTTATAGTCTACTATAAGTAAAATAAATTAGGTGTACTCTTATATACTTTGATAACTCATTCTACTGCATTAGTGACGTTATCATTATATACTTAGGTACACATTACCCTTATGACTCATAACACACAACTAGCCTCAGTGCAATACGCGTGCTCTGAAATTGATTCAATTCGAACCGAAGGCTGAACCGATCTATTCACAAGCATAAAATTTCGGCTTGAGTCGCGGGTTTTACATTAGTTGATTCCAAGCATTGGTTATCTTATATTTTATTTCATGGCATGACTTAGAATTTGAATTTTAACCAAAAAATTATGTCATGGATTTATTTATGATGTTGATAAATTAATAAAAAATAATTTATAAGGCACTTAGTTTTACATTGTTAAACTTGGCCTATGGCTCGGAATAGGCGGGTCATTACAAATGCACTACCATTGCCACCGCTGACTTCCTCTCGTCCCCACTTACCAGCCCTCCACCGCTCCTTCTCCCTCACCTTCTAACCCTTCTTCTCCTCGACTATAGACAAGCTAGCGGTAGCATCAAATGTGATAGTGTTAAGAATTGAACTTTAATTCATGTTATATTTATGAAGTTTTGCTTTATGTTTTATTTCAAATGAATTAAACTAAGTTAACCATATGATGAATTATAACTGGACTAATTCAAAATGTGATGACATTTTGGATTAGATTTAAACTTAGACTTTGAAGTGGGTCTCAATCTTAAAGTCTTTGACTTGGACTTGGACATGAGATAAGCTTTGATAGAGCATTGAAAAGTAGAATATCTAGATAGAGCCTAAAACTTTGAACATGTTTGATTTAAGCTTGAAAGAGAAATTAGTGTTAGAATTTGGAGTCTTCTCAATATTAATGACTCAAATAGTTGGATGTTTGACCAATTATGGACTTGCTTGGCTTTAAACATGGAGCTCGGTCAAAATAAGGAAAATCAAGAAAGTTTGAGAATTGAGATTCCGGATTGGTTATACTTTGTTAAAGTTACATTTGCCAACTTCTCAATTTTTGAATTCAAAGGAATGTGCTTCAATGAGTGATTGTATTTTCATCTTTTCAATGATTATTGTAAAAGATCTTATTGATCCTATGAGGAATTGTTTGTAAACAAGATCAGGTATGATATTGTGGATGTACTTACACTAGTGATCGCATGATACTTCGGGTACGGAGTGGTGTGATTGTTCTAACTATGAGTGTTCGTTTAGCTTGTGAAGTCGAGTTTAAAGGCAAGGGGTGAAGGGCATGCATGTGGCTTGTGAAATCGGCTCTGAGGTGAGTACAATGGAAGACAAGTGAGTTTTTGAAACACTTGAGTTAAGTTTTATCAAAGACAAATAAGTGTTACAATTGTATTGTAAAAATCAAAGTTTAGCCATAATGAAGTATAGCAGACCACCCAACCAGTGGATATGGTAGTGTAGAAGAGAAGAGTATGATTTTGGAAGTTCCTAAAAAATCCTTTTATTTGTGTTTCTTGTCATTAACTCTATTTTACATTAATTGTTTTGGCTAAACACAAATCTTTACAACTTGTATAGTTTAATAAGTTCACTAGCAATTGTGACTATTTGTGGATAACACTTTATTATTTGTTTAGTATTTTGGCAGGTCAAGATCCATTCAAATTTATATATTTTGGTACTAACTTGTTTATTTACGTGTTTTTGTTAATCTGCTCCATACAAAATCCCATCAAATAGGAGAAGGCATCCGTAGCACAAAGGCTTGCCCTCCTAATAACTTGACCGCTATCCTCGTAGTGGTTGGTGAAGGTACTTAAAGGAACACTTGATCTTCACCATCACTTAACTTAAAGGTCGTACTCAAAAACCAACTCAATAAAGTAAAGGTGAGTTTCTTACTATATAGTGGTTTCTTCCTGTATAGTAAGAAACTCACCTTACTTGCCTTTTGTCCAAAGTAGATTTTTAGCATATTACTAAACGAGTTCATCTATTGTAAGTGAGTTTATATTGTCTCCTCACGCAAGGAGTTAGCTATTTCTATTTCTAGAGATGGTCAGTGAAATCTAAGAAAACTCCACTTAAACAATAAAAAAGGAGTGCACTTTAGGCACAGAAAAAGAACAAAGCTGTTTTAGATTTGGGATGGAACCACCTACTAAAATGGAAGTTATATCGTACCATTGGGATGCTGCAGCATCTTTTGCAAAAAGTAGAAAAGAGACGGTAGGTTGACATCTACAATATTTTCATCGCACTTTCAAGACAGCTTTGGAAAGCTTATAATTTTATTAAGAGCCGATTGTCTACAATTACAACATCAATTTTAATTTTTATTTTATTCTTACAAATTCAATATTTATCTCCCTTATAATTATCACTAAAAAACAATTTCACTCCTAATTGACATTGATCAATTAGTTTTACTTTTAAAAATAAATAATTACCTTTAATAAAATAATAAATTAATAAAACAATAACGATCACTATCCTTTTAAAATGAAAAGGGCAGAGCAAGATTTACCACTTTTAATCATTTTTTTGAATAAAAACTCATTTAAGTATTTTTTTAATTTGAATTCACAACCGTCGATAAAATAATAAACCACCTTACCACTTGCTGCCCTACCGTCAAGCGTTTCAACCAAGACAATTCCTTATTAAAACAAACAAAAATGAGCGAAGTATGGTCCAAATTATTCTAAAGCTACAAAAAAACGTTAACGAATAGAACATAAAATAACACAGGATAAGGAATTGGAACTGCCACTCAAGAAGGAAGGCGTCAAAAAAAGAAAAGAAAAAAGTAAGATCACAGCACGGTATTAAAAAGTTTGATTACTCGCTACAAAAGCTCATTTTTTTGCTGCCAATAGTAGTAACTAAAGAAATTACACCGCCCGAGTTCTAAGGCAACGAGCATTTCACCCACCCACCAGACAAAATATTTATGCAAATAAGCCCAACGCGTAACCTCGTTAACATAATTTACCTAAGCTTAGATTTTTTCTGAGGCGGAGCCCTGAAGTCCCTCCGATCAGGAGCACGTGCTTTTCCAAAGGCCTTCATCTTTCTCCTCTTCCTCTCCTCCTCGCTGTCGGACTCATCACCTTTTTCCCTGTCCGCATTGCTTGCTTCTCTCTCTAACTCCTCCCACGTCTTCCCTTTCTCATCTTCAGACTCCTCTTCTGAATCTTCCTCTTCATCTTCATCTGACTCCACCAGTGACTCACTGTCATCATTCTCATCATCTGACACAGATTCAGATTCATTATCAGAAGGCTGATATCCTTGATCAGAATCCTCCGTGTTCTCTGAATCAGAATCACTAGCTTCCATATTCAAGAACTCCCATCCGCCATCTTCAATGAACTTATCCGGGTCATCTATGATTGTTTTCAGGATTGGCCGCCAGTTCAAGTTAAGCCTGCTCTCATAGTATTTCAGATCAGTTGTGTCTAGCCACTCTTTTATGCCATCAAGAGAGGATGATGGAATGGAATCTATCCTAAGAACATCTCGCTTGAAGTCCTTAAATACAATGGTCATATCAAAATTTTTCTGTCCCAGGCCCACTCTCTCCAGGTTCACAATCTCTATCTCATTCAATGTAACCACCAAAAATGGAAGTTCAGTAAGTTCCACCAAGCAGCTAGATGTTGGAATGATGAAAGAAGAAACTTTATATGGCACACCATGGAAGCCGAGCTCTCGCAGTGGCTGGTCGAACTCAAGATCCATTGCCCTGAACGGAGGCTGGCCCCATGAGTCATTAATCCTATTGACAAAGTTCTGAAAGTCCATATTTATCCTGTTTTTACGTTCCCTCTCCCGCTGCTCCTCCTCAATCTCGTCAGGATCATTGGCTGATCTTTTCCCACCACCTAGTGTCTGCACTGCATCCATAACTTCAACATAAAACTGTACATCCTTCGTCTTCTTGTTACCCACCATAATGTGATTGTGGAGGTGAAAGTGCAAAAGAGTAATCATCTCCCTCTCAGCTGGCTGGAAAAAGGCATGCTTAATATTTTGGTACATGATGTCAACCCTTTCATCGGGCCTGCTAGTAGAATATCTGAATCCATTCACGTGAGCTTCTAAGGTGCCCGGCAACTTTCTTGCCCTTCCACCAAATGCTGGACGGATCCACAACTCCAACAGCCTTATTGACTTCAACTTGGAGCCTGCAAGCTGTAACTTTTCCTGAGTGACCAAAGTGGCTCTTTCCGCCCTTTCGGATTCCCTTGATGCAACTTGGCGCCTAAGAGTTTTGATCACATGAACCACTTCAGTGCAGTGTCTTGGGTCTTTAGAGCGGAAAGAAACCTCCTTCAGATAAATAGCACTCTGATGCTTTAGGGTATTAGCATCATGGGGGTTAAATGGAGTCCCAGGCACATTAAAGATTATGCGAACATAGCATGTTTTGTTATCTTGCTGGCTATTAACACTTTTCACCATGGCAATATGAAAAGGTACCATGCTCCCAAAAATTGGAATAAGAATAGCCTCATTCTTCTGGTCAATTTGAATAGCTAGCTCCTTATTTTGGGGCATATCAACAACAGATTTGTAGGCCACCAAATCGGTAGAAGCTTTCACAGGACCACGACCATCCCCACTTGCAGACCCATGACCAGCGAGTCTTCGTGCAGTTTCTTCATTCTTTTGTCGTGCAAGTTCTGCTTGATGCTGTCGCCTTATTTCCTCCTTAGACATCTCCTGATTGTCAGATCTCAAAGTAGCTTTTGACATAAAAGCCTCTAAGCCTTTAGTTTCAGGCTTATCCCTTGCAGGTTCTTCCTCTTCATCATCTTCATTAAAAGAATATGCCACATCCTTAACAGCCTTAGAACTAACTGATGTCACAATTTCAGGTGCAGCCTTCTCACTGACAACAATGGTATCAGCTAACAGCAAAGAGTATTTCTTCGTCTTCAAGTTGTTGGTTTCTGCTTGTAAATTCTGGAATCCAAGAGAAACATTGAACACCATGCCAGCCCTCAATAAACGGTCATTTCGAGGGTTTAAGCTCAGTCCAGATTCACGAAACTCCAGCCCAATTCCAGTGCCTGCCGATTTAGTCAGATTTGGAACAAGCTCAGGTGCATGTTTTTCCACCACTGAAAGTGCAGATTGATAAACATTGCTAATTTTGTTGCCCGGCTTTAGTGCACTTATTGCTGCCTCATGTGCTTGCAGGAGAACCTCATAGGCTTTACTTTGCATGGCATTAGCATCAATTAGAAATGTTCTAGCAACATTTGAACAATAGCTATTGTACCGAGAACCAATGGCACATATGATCACACTTGTCGAGTCATAATAAAGATTGTCCTCATTGCTAGATGCACTTGGTTTGAGATCAAACTGACCGCCACTTTGAAAAATGGGAGGGTAGCAGATGTCTACATTTTCGGCTTTCAGCTTTACCTTGACCTTGGTTGGATCAAGTATGGCTTTCTCTGTTTCATCCATAAGAGACGAATGTGTAACCTTCTTCTCCTCATCTATTATCTTCTCAAGCATAGGGACAACAAAATGTTTCATTACAGAAGATGTCAAAAATGCAGCCTTCTTTACATTTGTAAGCTCGGTTATATCCTTGACAGCAAAAAGATCAGAAAAGCCATTTGTTATATCACTAAGCTGAAATTTAGCATTCTTCAGCTTCTCATCCCATACTTCTAAAAGCTTTCCCTCTGGAGACTCTTTTGCAATATACCCAAGAACAGGTAAATCCTGGCCATCAGGTTTTGCTACTCCACGAACTGCATTGAATATCTCATCCATAAGTGCACTCCCATCATCACTCTTAGCCTTCACGTGTATTACAACTTCAGCACCAACTGCTTCTTTTGTGGCCTTCTTGAGGGTGGATAGCAGATTTGCCCTCTTCTGCCCACACAAAAAATGGATCTGCTTTTTCATGAAAACCATCACTGTTTCAGGAAACTCATACCCAAGCAACCACATGTTAAGTGCAGAAGACTTCAAATATCTCAGGTCTTCAGAAGCAGGAGGCGTAGCGATAGCTAAAACATCAGACCCACCCCATAACTCAACTTTATGTTCCCTCCAATGTGAATACAGCATCTTAAGGCGTTTCTGAAAAGATTCAAGATTAATAGCATAGTTGCCACTGCCAGCAGTCCCGGATGCATTTCCATCTGCAGACTTGGCATTCCCATTTCGATGCTCAGCCATCATTCCAGAATTCTAAAACACATAGAACCAATATCTAAAAGCAACCAGAAACAGCACCAAACAGTCCTCTCCTATATTCTGAAACTTATCAAGTCCAGCTTAACCTGCAGAATAAAATTCTAACATAAAAATATATGATATCCATCAAAGCAGCAATTTGATAAGAGAAAAGAATGAAGCATATATTAATATTCTTCACTGACTGTCCCAAAACAAGGAAAAAATATTTTACAGCACGAGCTGAGGAGGTAAAACCTCCCAAATAAAACTGAACTCAATAACATCATGGGATTTCTTATTTGCAGGAAAAATACAAACATGCACACACCCCGCACAAAAAAAGAAAGATGGTTAATAGGCAAATAAAGCATAATTTCTCTTACCAAAAAAGGGGAAACAAACATAAAGAGTTGAATTTCTAAAGTTATTAATTACATTAAACACACCACAGGAATGATTCGTTGTTCGCAACTGCCTTATTCACAAAAAGCTTGCAAGTTGTTGAATAATCCACTTAAACTTGCTACACTTAGCCTAGCAATCTCACACAAGTTTTTTGCACATTATATGTACATATACTGTAAGTATATAATAGGAATCTCACACAAGTTTTTTTGCACATTAAATGTACATATACTGTAAGTATATAAATAAGAAACAACAGCGATGACTTTTGCGCCCAGGCAGAGACATGTTTCATTTAGCAGAAATTGAGAAATAATATAGATGCACGCAGAAACTCATACATATAAATGATCGTCCTTGAGAACGGATAATCAACTAAGCTATTAACAACTCCATTGCGCATTTACATTACATCTTTTTCAATACCTATTTGTGATTATACAAGCAGTTGTTTCTTAAAACAAATTAAACTAGAGACCCAAATAAAAAAGAAAAGTAAAACAAATTAAATGAGATTTATCCCACCATACTACATCATTTTCATACAATTTTTTTTAAAAAAAGCAAATTAAAGTTATTACAAAAACTTAAAGCCCCAAAATATGTCAACTGGAAACAATTCAAAACCCTAAATGTTAAGAAATGGCGATTCAACGAATTCGGTCATTTGTAGAAAAGCTCCAACTCACAAAAACAATAGAAAACAAAACCTCCACGCTCTTGGACGACAAACAAAGAGGGAAAAAAAGAGAGACCTTAACAACGAACAATTGCGAAGCAGCAAATACGTTCATATTAGCAATAACAGCGCAGAACTTCCTTAGAAAAAAAGCAACTTTATTTTTCAGATCTTCGAAACCGAGATCAAAGAACGAAACTAAAGACGGACGAATGGCGTGAAAACAGCTCCAAAAGCAGTATCTCCTGCGGCATGACGCAAGAAGCGGAACTCGGCGTCAAGAGGCCAGCACACCAGATAGGGCACCAAAGAAACTCGAATCAGACAGAAGGAAAAGCTCCCATACCTTGCTCCGCCAGAGAGACACCGACCAACGGCGTCGGCGGCGAGAGAGGGCGGGAGGACGAGGGTTGGGGTTGGGGTGTCAGTCGAGGGAGGGGAAGATGGTGGATTTTAAACGGCTCTAATCGGACACCCATTGCATCATCATCTCGCCCGCCAATCAACCCGTTTAAATAAAGTATCAGCAAGACAGCAACCAGCTTAGATAACAACATATATATTAGTGGCAACGAGGGCGGTAAATGGCTGCCTATTCGCTAATTTATAAATAGATTTGATTTAAATAGAACAAAAATGACAAAAAAATATTTAATTATGTAAAAAATGGGAAAAAAATGATTAGTTTAACCAAATTAATTTTAAATATAAATAATAATGGTAGATGGCTTTTTACCATAATGTTTTACTGATTTAACTGATTTTTGTTCAGTCATTGCATTACTTAGAAAATTCATCACTACTCCGACTTTAAGCTTAAAATATTTAATTGTTAAAATTATCCTTTGATGAAATTAACAATTTAGATTTTTTAGTTACTTATTTTCTAATTTGTAACATTAATTTACTATAATTAGATTGTGACTCCCGATTTCAGTCCCCTAAAGAATCGGATCGAAAATGTCCTAATCGAATCGAGTCAAATCATGTATAAAACTATTAATTTATAAAACTCGATTAATAATATAAATCGAAATAACCTTCTTGATGTCAAGAGAATGGAAAACGTCACTCATCAAATATAAATATAAGTTTGAAAGAAAGTAATTGCGTTGAGTTCAAGTATGTAATGTTTATCTATCCTCCTGCTAAAGTCAACTAAGAATCATAAAACTTACATATATATTTAAAAAATGTCAGTAAAAAATGTTATTTGTCCAGAAATAACTAATAGTCAAATTAGCACAGGAGAGTTTACCCTCTTGTTAAATGAAAATTTTATGTACTCCTTCATAAAATCTCTGTTAAGGGTGGTAATTAGGAGTCGTCGTCTTTGAAACAAGAGCATCCCATTTTTACTTATCACATGCCTCATTAACTTTAAAAATTATCTCTTGTACGGGAATATTAGTTTCTTTTCCCTTTCTCTTTACATCCTTTGTATCACTCGTAACGCCACTTTTAGGCATACATCTTTCGTACAATTTGAAACCATAAGTCTAGATATGCGCTGTATTTCGATACTCGTAACCTTTTACACATCTTTGAGTTTGAGGAACTTTAGGTAGAGTCGTCAGGATCCCTCACAAATAAAACCGACGCTCACCAAATCTATAACCCGCTTTCACTAATATGAACATGCGTGCTTAGCGCGATTGTTGGTTTTTCCTTGTCTCATATTTTACTAAAAACTCAAGAAAAATCATATATAAGTATGAGAAGAGATTTATATAATAGGTTCGAAAACAACTTACAATAGATCTTGTTGTCAAAATCAAACTTAAAGCTTCTCATCATTGAGGATTATTAATCACAAAAGTAAAATATATCTAAATTACCAGTGTTAAGTAGGGTTTGATAAAACATCTATTGAACATGTCTTGCAATCTGAAAATCAAGTTAGTAATTACTATAGTGATAAAAACAAAGAGGAGTCTTAACAAACTGTGGTCCAAGCTTCAAATGTGTCGTCTCATTTATGACGAGTTCAAACTCCGAAACTTATATCGAAACCCACTGTTAAATAAAATACTATCATTTCTATATAATGCATGCTCGTATTATATGTTCATATCATTAATATATCATAAACAATGCTAAATAAACCTATAATTAAACATTAACACGAATAAATAAATACAATCGAGAAAAACTAAAAATAAATATACAAATAAATACACTTTTGAATACATAGATAAATAATAAATACCTAAAAATAAATAATACTCTAATTATAAAATAATAATATCATTATACAATATAAATAAAGGGTATACTCATGTTAATAAACATAAATAAATAAATTACATAATTATTCAATAAATAAATAAATAAATAATTAGTTATTATTAATTAATGATAACTAAAAATAATATCATAATTAATCAATACGGAATATATAATTAAAATTTACAAATAAATAATAACATATATATGCAACAAGGAGATAAATAAAAAAATATAAAATACCCTCTTTTAAAAATTAAAGCAAACTCAAATTAGTATTAAAAATCAGCCCCCCAAGATGGAGGGCTACCAGGCGGCCGCCATCATAAAAAAGTTTTTAAAATTTTTTTTGATATTTTTAAAAAATTTTTGGGCTAGGTTATTTTCAATTTTATTTTATTATAAAACCAACCCGATATTATTTTGTTATTATAATAAAGTTTATATCTTTTTAATAATTCGTTACGTGGTAATATCAAAAAATTTCACCGCTATCTTTACTATAAAAAAGAATAATAAAAAAGAGACCTCGCTATTAAAGAAAGTATAAAATAAAAATAATAAAACCATGTCTCAGGCTTAGGTAAGGCTCTAAGCCGCCTCCCTCCTCCTTCTCCCTTGGCCGTGGCCGCCACGGCCTCTCCCACAATTGATTGACATCTCTCCCTCTCCGAGATTCATCTCGTCTTCTCTCCACCACCAAACTGAACCAAACCACACCAATCCAATTACTACTCCACCTCCTCCTTCCTCTCACCCCATCATCTTCCCCATCGACGGACAACACGGAGGAAGAAGAAGGCGCTAACCTTTCCAATTCCATCCACCGAGTTCTCCGGCGAGTTCTTTCCCGGCCAACGAGATCTTCACGGCAGGCAAGCTATTTACTTACCCCTCCTTCTCCTTTCCTCCATTTACTTCCCATATTGGCGGCGGCGGCGTCGGTAAATCATCGCCGACTTACCGGTGACATATCGCCTGCGGGTGGACTTCGTGTCGTCTACCCGCCGACACAGAGAAGCCGGCGATATAGTCGCCGACTTAGTATATCGACATCGCAAGCCATGAAAATAACTAACCATGGCGGTTAATGACCAATATAAGATGGTCCCATCATAAATTTACTCTCCCAGTTGAGGATGTGGATGAAGAAGAGAAGTTCAGGCGGTCGGGTCATAGACTCATAACTTGTAAGGGCAAGGGTGGTGGTGAGAAAAACTTGACAGTGCCTGGGGAGTGGTGGTGTTGGAATTGATGGAGGGGGTGGCATGGGTACATCAAGAAGTGTAGAAAGAGGTGGACTGGGGGTTTTTACAGTATGAGATGATGGAAGAACTGAAATTGGAAGGGCTGATGGTGGAGATACGAAAGGGTGGAGGAGGTTGATTTGGAGTTTGGACTGGATTCAGAATGGAGGCATATGATCATTTAGGTAGGGAAAGAACTTACATTCAGTGGTGTTGATGGAGTCCTGTTGCTTGGAAGTGAGGAAGAAGACTGGTTGGTGGGAAATGATGGCCTTAACAAAAGTTGTTTTTCCGTTTCTTCAATTATGAGGATGGTTGCAATAAATGATCCTTGGAATTTCTCACTTTCTTTTCTTAACTGATAAACTTCCTCATTCAATTGACGAGCCCCTTCCATTGCCATATCTAATATGGACAGTATCTTCAATGCCATTTTATTGATTTCACAACATGCCATAAAACTGTTGGATCAATTGGCTTTGGTACCATTTGATACAAACTTATTTCGTATCATAGATTGCAAAAAAAAAAGGGAGGAAATACGGCAATTTAGGATAAAAAGAAAGTTGAATACAAGGGTTGAGACCTTGGGGAGAAGAAGAGAATATTCAGCTGGGAAGTAGATATGCTTAACTCGTTTCTTGTTTTTCTTATCTATTACATTACTCATATTTGAATGCAAACGTTACAAGTACTAACTTGAAAATTACTAACCATGATGGTCATACATGACTCTTATCTATTGAAACTTCCCTAACTAATAAAAGAAGGTTACATCATAAACTAAAACTGTATCATTGTAGCGTTGTCTTGCTGCTTTATTTTGTTAAAATTACTTTAGTTTCTTCAACTTGGTTTATCACATCTTGGACATCTTTCAAGTCTTTAATAATTTAGAAAATTTTATTTGGTCAAGTTGTGAAATGTCTGGCTCACTAGTTTTTTATAGTTTCATAACCACTTTTACGTTGTAGCTTATTATCTGAGTGTATTCTAAATTTTGCAGTTTATTCATGCAGGTGACAATTTGTCTATGGTACTGTGAGGACTGGTTTTTCTTTAGCTTTTTTTTTCCATGGGTGAGACGGGTAAGCGAACACGCTCCCAGCGAGAGAATGACGGAGATGACAGATATCATAGAAAGAGACATCACTTCAAAGAAAGCTCTGGGGATGGGGAGTTGGTTGTCTACCGTATTCTGTGCCCTGCTCGTGTCATCGGAAGTGTGATTGGGAAAAATGGGAAAGTAATTAATGTCATTCGACAAGAGACACATGCAAAGATCAAAATAATGGATCCTTTTCCAGGATCAAATGAGAGAGTCCTGACAATATATTGTTATGTTAGGAACAAGGATGAAAGGGATGCTGATGAAGATGATATGAGGCCTCTTTGCGCCGCTCAAGATGCCCTTCTCAAAGTTCATGCTACTATAGTTAATGCTGTCGCTACAATGGATGACTCTGACAGTAGACGTAAAGAGGAGGTCCGTATTCTTGTTCCTAGCAGTCAAGCAGCGAATATCATCGGCAAATCTGGGTCAACAATCAAGAGATTAAGAACAAAGACGAGGACATTGATTAAGGTGACACCAAAGGATCCAAAGGATCCTGGTCATTCTTGTGCAATGGGTTATGACAACTTTATTCAGGTAAGGGATTGCTTTTATGGCATAGATTTTTGCAATTTGAATTGTTATTAGTATAGATACTTGAAAGACATAAGAACTGCTGATAGAATTATGATAATTATAACTGTAGATCAATAGCAACTGCTGATAGAAGTGTAACAAGTATATTTGTTGATTGATTGTGCCGGTTTTAGATAATCTGCTGGTTCTACATAGTACTTAGGAGTAATCAGGTACCAAATTTAAGTTAGTTTGAGATGGGATGATGCTATTCCCCTAGTGCAGCATGGCAGTTGAACATTCTAGACTTGTTTTATTCATTTGCCCCCTGCTTAATTTTTCCTTGCCTGAATGTTCATGTTTTTTGTGTGTGTGTGTGTGTGTGTGTGTGTGGGTGGGTGGGTGGGGTGGGGGGAATGGGGGCCTATTGCTGGCAGCCTTTTTCTATTTGAATTTGATTTATAGTTTTTTGTCCTTTTTTTAACGATTTGCTACTTGGGTGGCATTGGATGTTTTGTAGATGTTGTCAATGATGGGTCTTCTTGCATGTGGATACATTTTTTTATGGATCCAATGAACAAATTTTATGTTAAAAATTTCTAAAGAAAGAACTAACGGTCCCAGAATAATGAAGGACATCTATTTTTTTCCTATTGAGTTTTTCTCGAGGCCTGAAGGGACTTCTTTATATCGTTCTTTAAACTCACATGAGCAAGCCATGCATGGACCTTACATTGCTAATATTATGCCTTTAATTTTATGATAGATAAGTGGTGATGCTGGACCAGTTAAGAAAGCTTTATATGCAGTGTCAACAATTATATATAGAATATCACCCAGAGAAGAGATTTCTCTTGACACAGCTGTCCCAGAACTTCCACCTCCTATAATCATTCCATCAGATGTCCCAATTATTCCTGCTACTGGATTTTCCCACCTGCGGATGCTATTGTACAACCATCAAGATCTATTCCACCTGTCATGGGAATGGCATCTCATATCCCAGAGCTCCAGGGGTATGCAGATGCTGCTAATGCATGGCCCTTGTATCCATCTAGCCTTCCTGTTGTATCAGGTTATGGAGGTCCTGCTCAATCAGAAGAGCTGAAAGTGCGTGTTTTATGCCCCTCAGACATGATTGGTCGTGTTATTGGAAAAGGAGGAGCTTCAATAAAAAATGTCAGGCAGGCAAGTGGAGCACGCGTCGATGTCAATGACCCTAAAGATGACAGTGATGAGTGCGTAATCACTGTTACTTCTACAGAGGTACCTGCTTTTCATATGTTCACTTCATATAGGCTACTATAATTATGTTTAACAACTTTGTCATAATTTGTGAGTGTTCATTTCTGTGAGAGGACTTCAAATCTTTGAATTCAAATGCATTACAATGAGAAATTGTATTTTTCATCATGCTTCACTTATCCTCTAGAATTTATGTCTCATTATGACACCTTCAGTTGAGAACACTGATGCACTCGATTGGAAAGAGAACACATACACTGGTAAGTAGATGTCATTAAAAACCTTTAAGAAATATGCACATGTCCTGATTGTCAATAAAACAAAATCTGGGCAAGGGAGAAGCCGACTAAAGCCAAGTTTCAGGGTACTAAATGAAAGATTGTTTGCCAATTTAAATTATATCTTTAAGAGAGTCTAGCATGCCCATTGTTTAAGAATTTGAAGTTAGGAATTTAATGATATTCTCATTTTTCCTAGCAGTCATCAGATGATCTGAAGTCTACTGCTGTAGAAGCTGTTTTACTGCTGCAAGGAAGAATAAACAATGACGACGATGTTGTCAGAATGCGTATTTTGGTTCCATCGAAGGTGATTGGCTGCCTTATTGGCAAGAGTGGTGCAATTATAAATGAAATGCGGAAGAGAACTAGGGCTGATGTCCGCATTTCTAAAAGTGAGAGTCTAAGGTGTGCTTCAGATGATGATGAGCTTGTAGAGGTCTGTTGCTGATCTATTTGCTTTTTGTGCACTCAACAACTGTTGTTCTAAGAAGTAATTTTCAAATGTGGACACATGGTTTCATGTTATAGTCATTTTTGGATAGGTTTGTGATTGGATCAGTGCATTGAAAAATATGCTCAAATATGTCTGTATTGAATAGTTGTCGATTACTGGTAAGGAGATCTTGCTGAGTAGCACACATGGGTTAATTGCTAAACCTATTCTTCACTGTATGCAGTTGTTTTTGAACTCCAATTATTTTTTGAAAAAAATTTCTTGGTGTTGCAGATAGTTGGAGAAGTTGCTAGTGTAAGAGATGCTCTTGTGCAGATTGTTTTGCGGCTGAGAGATGATGTATTAAAAAATAGAGATGGTAGTGGGCGTAGTGCTCCTCCTCCCCATCCACCAGGTGAATCTAGTGCCTATGCAAGTGGTATTGGTGCTTCTATTCCGTCATCAATGATGCCATCTATTCCTCATCTGGGATTTGATCAACAACGAGCTGATCATTCTGCACCTGGACTGGGCATGCTTTCTTCGAGTAATATTTATGGCTATGGATCTTTACCGGTATTCATCTATGCATCTCTAGTTTCATATCACTATTGATGTGCTATTTTGAGAGATAATCAAGTGCTTGCATACATGAATGTGATTAGGCATCACAATCTTCTAATAACATTGGTTTCAAGCTGTCTGCTTACCCTAAGCCGAGTTGACAAGTTGTCATTTCCCCCCTTCTTGTAGATAAAAAAACCAGCCTGCAATGAAATTAAGTGAAATGCCACTTACCTTGTGTTTTTCCCTTTTGAATAGCAAAGTATCACATGTCCCTTTACGAAAAACTTGCATAACACTTTCTTAGTTATAATTGTTTACCGTCAAAATTATCTTTGCAAACAAAATGTGAGTACCTCTTTAGGACTGTCCTCTTCCTCTCACCTAAACTGATGGTGCCAGAGGGAACAAAGAAACTTCTTTTGCTCTTATTTTTAGTTCTAGTGTCTGCAGTCAGTTCCTAAGTGTGCATAAGTGAAGGTGAGGTTCTCTTGATTATTCCTTTTATGTTTTCTTTGCCAGTAAGACTCCTCGGTTACAGCAGTCAATGTTGCAGTAGAAGAAAAATAGAATAGGGTGCTATGTATTCCTTTCTCATCTTCTTTTCTCTTGTGACAAGAGGAAGACCAGAGCCACCTTGCTCTGTCTTTATGGCCTTTTCTTCTCTTGCTTTTTCATGCACAACCAGAGCTGGGCTGAAGTTACTGTCTTTCTTTTAGAAAAAAGGGTGTTAAAAACATGCTCGCAGGCTTCATGAAAGCTTAGAAGAAGCCATGCTTCGACCCTGATGGGGAGATAGAGATGTTTTAGTTGCACTTCCTCTAAACAATGATTTGGCGTGGCCGGTGCTTGAGAAGTTAAGTCTCCTATATCAGCATTGCTGCCATAGCTGAAGGAAAGAGGGACAACAGGGGTTTATGGTGGTTATAAACTTTGACCAGAGGCATTGCAAATGCCATTGATGGATGCAAACAGGCATTTGTCAGAAAAGTTTAAAAATTGACTGACTTAATATCATGAACTAGAGGCTTAGGTAAATGGTAAGTATCTTTCTGGAGGTATGGTGGGTGATCGTGTGTGTGCATTATATAAGTTGAGGTAAGCAGTGCATTAGTTTATCACCATCTATTCTAATTTTTGCAAATAGGCCAAACTGATGAAATAAATATCTTAACATTTCAATGAAGAAGTTTTCTCATTTCCTAGCCAAGCTTGAGAGTCTGTGGCTTGAACTTGGTTCCAAAAGTCAGGGTTTCAAACTGAGAAGATTCTAGCTAAGTTGAGTCTGTTGAAATCATGTGCTGGCCTTACTATTTTATCCGGATTTTTTTTATGACCGTATTTGTTTTGGGAATGTTAGTTCATCAACCAACTAAATTATATTTGTTATATGGTTTCAAGATGTATTCTTACATTTCAATTTTAATGTCTAGGCTCTAAATTTTTGAACCCTACTTATTTTTCAAAAATTTTATTTTCTGTACTCCATATCTGCATCTGGTTTTTGATAAATCAACTTCTCTTTGTCTGTGCTTTTTAGGTGGAAAATGGCTATCGATCATATCCATCATTTTCTTCAGAGGCATATGGAGGGTTGGTATTATGCTGGAATTAAGTTTTATTGATTTTCATAAGGATTTTTATGGTTATTTTTAATTTTTTAGGCTGCAGTCTGCAATAACTGAGCTTATTATACCCGCAAATGCAGTCAGTAAGGTGATGGGAAAGGGTGGTTCCAACTTGACTAATATTAGAAAGGTGAACAGTTCAACATTAAATATCTGCGCAGTGTTATCTATTCTTTGTTGCTTCCCAGGTTTGATCAGTTACACTAGAGCTGTGCATTTACTTCGTCCTTTAAGAACTAGATAAGATGTTATATCCTGATAGGTTGACTTGGGCTTTCATTTAGTATGTTATGAATTTTTACTGAAGCTTGTGTTGGCCAATATTTTATAATTTCTTTTTCTGTTTGTTATGGTAGACAACTTATATGATGCGATATGCTAGTTTTCATACAACACTTTTCTCTTTTCTTTTCTTTTTATTAGCGACTTGAAGATAACTCTACCATTTTGATAAAAATCGAGAAAAAATCTGGACAGCATTTCTGTTATCTTTTATCATAGAGTTTTATTGAATATCTTCTTATTAGGAACTTATGAAAATCTTATGCATCTTTTGCGTTTTCTTCAAGCCATCTTGTGCAAAGCTATCCTTTATCTATGTTGTCATTTTCCCTTTAAGTAGCTAACTTATGTTCCTAGGTACCACATGACTTTTGCTACTTTTTATTCAATCAATTTTGTTGGTTTGTTCAACAGATTTCAGGAGCCATTGTGGAAATTGTTGACTCAAAATCTTCTCGTGGTGATCGTATTGCTCAAATATCTGGCACATCTGAGCAGAAACGCTCTGCTGAAAATCTGATTCAGGCATTCATTTTGGCTACCTAGACTCCTCTCCCAAAATGTTTTTAATAGGATGTCAATGGTCAAGCACTCTATACGAGTGGTTTAATCCTAGAGTTCCATTAGGTTTGCTTCCTAGAGACGGGAAGGAATGATAGGCATTTTCTTGAGCAATCTGCTTTGGCACTTCCATTCCTGCAATAGGCACTTGTCTCTAAATAAGAGGACAAATTCGGTACTTGGTGGTGGTTTCAGGATTATGACTGATTCTTTTTTCTGCCATGTTAATATTTCCTATCCCGGTTGTGCTAGGACAACTTATAAGATCTTTCTCTACTCTTTTTATTGAATCAGTGGAATCTCTATGACTTGTGCTTGAAACAATCTAATCTGTCTCATGTCTTGACGTGCACTGCTGGTGTTCTCCAGATTTTACCTTTTTTTTGCTGCAAAGTTAGTGGTTCCAATGTGAAATATTCCTGTCATGAGATCTTTTCTCCATCCCATTCTTTTCTAGGTTTTTTATGGTGCAGATAATGTAGTAGGATTATCAATCAGCAATATTTCTTTATGCTCCGAATGGAGCATATTCCTTTCTTCAGCTAAAATCTCCTACTGATCTCTTTGAGAAAATTGCTTCTTCTGAACCATGTAGTTTTGTTTCTTCCCCCTTCTGATTATTAAACCTCTATGTCGTATATTTATTCTTTTGACATCATGAAATCTTTGCTTGAGATACCCTACTGACCTCTACCTTCTCTCCTAACAGTATTTATGAAATAGCTATCAACTAAAATCTTTGCAAGTATAATTCCTTTAATCTTCCTCATCTGGTGTCCTTTAACTTCTAAAGTATGTTTATCGATTATTTCATCTAGTTATGTTAGATGATGCATACATGCATTTTTGACCTTGCCCCATTTGATCGTTCAAATCTCTCTGCTCGTGTAGATAAAAGTCACTCATAATGTGTATGTCATGTACCATTTTTTTTTTGGAATATTTTTTGGAGGTGTCCGCATAACATCTCAAGGGGTGTGGATGTCGGAAGAATAATAGGAAAGTGAATGTGTACTGTAATTGTTACAACTTTTTGGTGCAAAAAGTATTTAGATCTGCATTTTCCATTAGCCAAGTTTTCGAAGCCATCTGTTTGTTCTTTTGAATTTATGCTACGATAATTAATGTTTGTATTGGTATTAGTCTTGTCTTTTCTCCGGACTTAATCAAGCTATGGTTACGAACTTTTTTGTGGGTGAAATTTTGGTCGCCATAAAAGGAGTTTCAGAGGGACTGCCCTTATTTGAACATTAGTTCCGCTGATCGTCCGTATTCCCTTGATTAAAAAAACCATTTACCGCACGCACAGCATATTATTTTGGGCGAGCTGCCCCTCGCCTGTTCTGAGAATAGGTCATTTGAATTACTTAGGCAGCAAATGTCCTATGAATTAATTTTTATTCTTTTTAGGTTAAAAAATTAAATTTATTTTTTTACCAAAGCAAAAATTTAATATTTAGTTGTTGGTACCGGGCATCTTTTTCGCTTCCTATGATTCCTTAGTATCAAATGCTTTATCGTATGCCGTCGTCATGATATATTTATATATATATATATATATATATATGACTAAGTTTTTCTAAAAGTTGGACCAAGAATTTGAGCCAGGCTCATTTCAATCCAATTGATCTCAAGTTAACCTCGGTTCGGAGTTGGGCAAGGGAGACGGTGTCGGGGGATGATTGGGCGACAATGGGGACTTGGAGGGGAGCCCACGGGGACTGGAGTCGGAGGGGACAAGGGAGGGCGGACTGTAGGGGGGCGGTGCGGGGGGATGAGTCAGGGCGGGTGGTAGCGGAGGGGGATAGGGGGCGGCGATGGTGGGAACGAGGGAGGGCGGACTGTAGGGGGGGGGCGGTGCGTGGGGATGAGTCAGGTGGTGGTAGCGGAGGGGATAGGGGGCGGCGACTGGTGGGTGGTGGGGCGGGCGATAGTGGGGTGGCGGAGTGCTTATGTCGGGTATCTAGGGATATGATCGGTGGTATTTTTGTAATTAAAAATTAACTAGATTTTGATTTGAATAAAAAATAATAATTAATTTTAAATAATTTAAAAAATACAAAAATAATATAATATATGATATATACTGTAATATTAAAATGATATTTTATAAATAATAACTGACTGATATCTACTGATTCAAGTAAGTCAATTTTTATCCAATTTTTAATTAATCGGTCGGATTGAATAACTCTCATCTAATCTTATTCAATACCTAATTCTAATTTTTGTAACTACGCTACCTCCGTGGCAATTATTTATGCAAAAAACTTCCTTCGGGCCAGGCGTAATGGTCTTGGGAATAGAACACTGAACCTCTCTTTTTCAAAATATTGGATCAAAGCGGGCCCCAAGCTTTCCATGAAGTGAGGAGGCAAGTGATATGGTACTTATAAAATTGATATTCCCGTAGAAAAAAATAGAGTAAAGTTCATTGTAGTGCTTTCTTTTTTCTCGAGCCCACCTTTTGGAGGTGTCCACTGCCTGTTTTTTTCTTTTAACTTCAACTGTCTACTTTGTCATGTCCAATCGATGGTGAAAGAACTAGCAGTAAATCTGTTCATTTTTATCCCCATCTTAATTACTCAAAAAGTGGTGACCGATGTGAAGGTCTTTTTCTTTATTTGGGTCTTCCTTTGTCAGTATAATGGGGAGGCATGCATCGTGCTGGAAATTTCACCGAAACACGAAAGAGGAATCAATATTTTTGCCATGGAACCTTAATATATGGATCAAAATTTCGTGTTTCCTGTTATCGGGATTGCGGAGTTCGCCTTATTAAGTCTCACCCTACATGGATTCTTTAGCAGATCACCATCCAGTCTGCTATTTACTATGCTCAGAGCGTGGCCTCGGGATAGTGCTTCCTTGCTCCTCCCCCAAGAAGCGAAAGAGTAGCAGCATCCACTCCACCATCAAGGACTGAGTTTTTTGCGGAAAAAATTTTAGCTCCTCCCGGGAGCGACGCCGGTGGAGACGCCGGGCGTCTCCACCGGCGTCGCTCCCGGGAGGAGGTGGCTCTTTTTTGCGCTTTCTACTCCGGAGCTACATGGATTCTGTCGCAGAATCACCAACCAGTCTGCTATTTACTATGCTCAGAGTCGTGGCCTAGAGATAGTGCTTCCTTGCTCCTCCCCACGAGCGAAGAGTAGCAGCATCCACTCCACCACCAAGGACTGAGTTCTTCGCGCTTTCTACTCCGGAGCTAAAACGGCCGACGTTAACAGCTCTCTTCCTGTTGCCGCCCAATTGCCCAATGACACTAATCATGCTACTGATGAGAAAGATCATAAGCCAGCTAAAGCTGTTGAGGCTAAGCCAATGTTGCCGGTTGAGCCGGAAGTGAAGTTTAAGCAAGCACGCATTGACTCTGCTGCAGAGAAGCTCAAGATCTCGCTGGTGGGGAAGTTCCCTCGGTCGAGGCCGAGCTTGAAGCAGGTAAGGAAATGGGCGTCTGCGAGGTTGAGGTTGGCGGGCCGATGTCGCATCAGTTTGCTGGATCGCAATCATGTGCTCATCCGATTAGGCAACGAAGAAGATATGCACAGGATTTGGCTGAGACACAAGTGGCTTGTCGGAGGCCATGTGGTGAAGGTTTTCAGCTGGACTCCTGACTTCCGACCTTCCGATGGAGAGCCGTCGTCTGCTCCGGTACGGGTGTCTTTACCCTCTCTTCCCGTGGTTTATTTTGACCGAGGTCTTTTGTATGATATTGCCTCGTTGCTTGGAAGAGTTCTTTCCATGGATGCTCCGACCAGGAAACTATCAAGGACGAACAGAGCTATAGTATGTGCGGAGCTTGATCTGCTTAGACAGGAACATCCGCACAGGGTGTGGATTGGTGTTGAGGACAAAGGTACGAGAAATTGCCTTCCTATTGCTCTAGTTGCAGAGAACAAGGGCACTCCGTAGAGGCCTGCAGCAAGTTGAAGGAGAGTGTGAGTGCTTCTCAAAGAATACTTCCGAATTTGGCTGTACATGAATAAAATGTTGTCGCTAAAGAAGCAGAGAGTAACCTGCGGAAATTGAGCGTAGAGAAGCATTGTCATACATGTCCTACCATACTTACTAGAAACGAACGAAGAAGACAAGCTGGTTATGAATGGCTTGTCTCAGTGGAAGTTTGATTCTCTTGTGTGCAGGAAGCAACTGATTGAAGGGAAGGGAGAGGCGGCGTTAAACTTATCAATGTTGTAAATTTAACTTAACAAAATTATAGAGATGATAAAAACATCATCAATAAAACTTTCTTCAGATTAAATCATCAAAAATTAAAATTTGATAATAAAAATATACTTAAATCCATAAAAATAAAATGATTCTTAACTTCTATAGGTTTTGATCTTTTAAATTCAATATTGGTTTTTCAAAACAAAAGTTTTTAAATGATGAGATACTACAAAGAAAAACCATGGGCAAATTCGGGATCATAACTGTATTTATCTTTATTTTTCATAATTTTAATTTAATTCATTATAAATTAGATATATACAAAAATAGTATTTATATATATTTATTCATACTTATCTTAAATATGGTATCTACATATATTTATCTATACTTATCTTAAATATTAATGACCTATTAATCTTAACTGTAATAGATTAATATAATTTAGGTCAAACCTTAATAATAACATATAAGACAATTATATATACATGTATATATACATCCAAAATCCAACAATCTCTCACTTGGACTATATATATAAAGATTGTATATCACTATATAACCTTATAAGCTACAAAATAACATATGTTATTATTTCAAAAAATAACAATCTCATCCATTAATTAATGGTAATATAGGATCAAGACTATTTTTGTTACATATATCGTAATTAAATCCATTTATAGTCACATACATTAACATAATTAAATAACATAGATCAAATATGAATATATAGCATAAAAATTATGTGTAATTTGATCTAAACATATTTATTTTCAACTGGTCCAACTGTATGAGATCACCAAAATAGAGTGAAACATAAACCAAATATTGCAATTCACATAAAAAACAAACAAAACAAACTCTCACTAAAGTAATATATCATTAAATGATACAACACCCAGATGAACAATATGCGCATGAAAGACCTTGAGTGGTAAAATTTTAGTAAACGGATCCGCAACAATGGGGTTTGTCCCAATATGCTCTATAAAAACTTTACTACTCTGAACTCTTTCTTTCAAAACAAGGAACTTGATCTCTAAATGTTTTGATTTAGATGAGCTCCTGTTGTTATTTGAATATAATAGTGCAGACTGATTGTCACAAAATAACTTAAGTCGTCTTCAATATTATCAACAATGAGCAACCCTCGATATCTAGCAAAATCAGAATCAGAATACCCAATGATCTCAAGTTGATTTGACTTCCAATATGTAAGCATGTAATGTTTTGTTCTCTAAAAATATCTCATGACTCTTTTGGTTGCTTTCTAATGATATAATTCTGGATTATTTAAATATCTGCCCAACATTCCAACAATATACACAATATTTGGATGTGTACATACTTGAGCTTATATAAAACTTCCCATTGCTAAAGCGTAGGGAATCTTTTGCATTCCTTTGCTTTTATGTCATTTTTAGGGCATTGATTGAGACTAAATTTGTCTCATTTAAAAAGAAGGGTATCTCCTGGTTTACAACCTTGCATGCCAAATCTCTTAAGTATTTTTTTCTATATAAGTTTTTTGTGAAAATCTGAGTATGCATCGAGAGCGATCTTGATATATTTGTATACATAGGTTTTTTTCAATAACTGTTTTTTAGTCCAATTTCCTTTGATTTGGCCAATAAGGCCTTGTCTCAGCTGGACAACCCCAAATATGTAAATGCTTGATACTGGGTTTTTTTCCAGTCTACAATTCATATGGGGTCTTAACTGTTGCCGTTGTTGGTACTCTATTAAGAATATATGTTGCTATCTTTAGTGCCTCACTCCAAAGTGAACTAGGTAAAGTAGTATGACAATCACACTTCTCACCATGTCCTTTAATGTTCGGTTTTTCCTCTCAACAACACCATTCATGCTAGGAGTGCCTAACATTGTGTATTGTGGGACGATTTTGTACACTTCTATGAATTTAGCAAATGGTCCTCAACGTTGTACACTTGATCTATCATATCTACCATAGTATTCACCACCACAGTCAAATCTGATAGCCTTAATAGTTTTATTAAGTTGATTTTCAACTTCAGCCTTATATACCTTAAACACGTTCAATGCTTGAGACTTCTCATGAATGAGATAAAGGTAGCCATAATGAGAATAATCGTCTATGAACATAATAAAATATTGTTGACCATTCTAAGAAGCCGCTGGAAATGACTCACAAATGTCCGTATGTATTAGTTCGAAGACACTTGAAGATTTATTGCCACATAATCTCTTTATATTGGTTTGTTTTCCCATAATGCACTCAACACAGACTTGAAAATTTTATAAATTAAGAGAATTAAGAATTTTATCTGATATAAGTCATTCAATTCTTTGTTAAGAAATGTGCCCTAAACGCTTGTGTTATAGTAAAACAGAATTCTCATTGGTTAATTTTTTTCGTACCACGTAAACCCACATGCAAAGTTTCATTAAAATAAGCAATAGTATCAAGTAAATATATATTATCATAAAAAGACAAGGAACCCGTACTCACAATATTTGATTTATAAAAAGACTAAACTTATTATTTTTAAATGAATAAGAGTAACCAACTTTGTCCAATATAGAAATAGAAACCAAATTTTGTTTAAAAGACGATACTACATATGTCTCTTTTAAATCCAAATAATATCCTATTTTCAATAATAATCTAAAAGTCTTTGTTGCTTCAAGTATAACTGATTTGTAATCACCTACATAAGTAAATCTTTCAGCATCATTTGACTTTCGGCAACTAAAGCAACCCTGCATTAACACACTAATGTAAGTAGTAGCATACAAATCTAGCCACCAAATATGTATTGGAACTGAAGCTAAATTAACTTCTGAACAAACAAAATAAAGAAATGGACCTTTCTTTGCACGCAAAGTGTGAGACTTAGTGCATTCATTCTTTATATGTCCAGGTTTACCACAAAAGAAACAGTAAGAAGCCCGATTTTCTTTCTCTTGCTATTACTTGTGAGAACTATTACCAGCTTCCTTAACCCTCTTTTTTTCTTATTTTTATCCTGAGAGGTACTAACCAAGTGAGCACTTTTAGCCTCTTCTTGCTTCAACCTTTCTTCTTTTTGGACACAATAAGAAATGTGCTTATTAAGAGTCTATTTGTCCCTTTGGTAGTTGTAACTGACTTTAAATTGACTAAATTATGCCGGAAGAGAAATTAAAACTAAATGCACGAGCAAATCCTCAGATAGCTCTAACTTTAATGCTTTTAGTTTTGAAGCAATATTTTATATCTCTAAGATATGCTATCTTATGCTTGTTTTGCCTTTAAACTTCATTGAAATCAAGTTTGACAAAAGCGTACTTGAATGTTCATAAGACTCACCCCTGAATGTCTCTGGAATTTCACCCCTGAATGTCTCTGGAATTTCACGGTTCATGATCATAAGACTCATGTGATTTGAATGTTCACACCTCTTAATGTCATGTTTTTTCTCAATAGAACTTTTATCCGTAAGAGAAGCAAGTTGTTCAGTCCTTAACGCAAGGTCAAGATCTATGCAGCCGAAAACGATCATTATGCTCTCTTTCTAATCCTTAAAATTATCTTTAAGCATTAGAACTGAATTAATGTTGGCAAAAATTGTACAAACAGATTGATTAACTGAAAATAGAACAAAATAACATGCACATAAAAAAATTAATAAATCAAACAATGGTAAATCCCATCAAAAGATACTTAGCACAACATTAATATTTAGTCTTTGGACAAAAATATTAATTTATAAGTAATACTTTTCTTGCAGTAATCAAATATGGATAATAAATTATGTTAAATAATAAATCTATCTTTAGACTAATTTATTATTCACATGGAATCTTGATAATTATCCCATATTTATTATCACAACTGTGTATATAATTCTATCAAATATTAACCTTCATTTGGGCCGATTAATATTCACATGAATCATATACCCACAACTTTCTTAATATTTTAAAATAAATTAATTTCTACAAAAGAGGCTACTTTGACAATATATTGCAATAATTAATAAATTCTAAAATATTAATTATAACTGAACTATAATTTGAATTTAATAATCCTAAATATAAATAACATAAAACTGAAAAAAATGTTATAAAAATATCTTTATTTGGAAATTTCTGAAATTATAATTTTTTTCCTTTTGTAACTTTATTTTCCTCATTTTATATTTTACCAAAAGAGGACTTAGATTTGAGAATAAATATCCATCTATAAATTTGTTGTATCTTCCTTTCCCACATTTGTGAAAATGACAATAACTAGATCTTGAAGTCCTATTTCTTCATCTCCCTGATCAATTCATTTATTCCCTCTTACAAACTATTATTATTTTGGTATCCAAAATCATTAGATGTGGATGTGATATAAAATTAGACAGATTTTGATTTATTTTTTTCTGAATTTGAATCCAAAGTTAAACACAAATCAAATTAATTCTCAATGATCTAATATGAAGTTGTTCTCATACCACTTACTATAAAAACCTTCTTCAGATTAAATCATTAAGAAAATAAAATTTGATTGCGAAATTATACCTGAATCCATAAAAGCAAAACAATTCTTGACTTCTTTAGGTTTTGATATTCCAAATTCAACATTGGTTCTCTAAAACTAGAGTTTTTGATGATGGGATAGTAGAAAGAAAAACTCTAGGCAAATTTGGGGACCACTGTATTTATCTTTATTTTTTATAATTCTAATTTAACTCATCATAAATTAGATATATACGAAAATAATATCTACATATATTTATTTATACTTATTTTAAATATGGTATCCACACACATATTTATCTATTGTAAAAACTATGATTTTTATTACAAGACTCAAACCTAAATATTATGAAATAAATATAGATGAACCGATATGGTTGGTTATCAAGTCGACCCGTCATGGTTCGACTTAATGTCACCTAGAAAATACCTATTTATGAATGGATGATGGGGTGTGAGAATTTAATGAAGGGGCTCGTTGAACCTTGGAAATACCAATGGATGATGGGGTGTGAGAATTTAATGAAGGGGCTTGTTGAACCTAAGAAATACCAATGGATGATGGCGTGTGAGAATTTAATGAAGGGGCTCGTTGAACCTAGGAAATACCAATGGATGATGGGGTATGAGAATTTAATGGAGGGAATGGTTGAAGTGTATATATATGCAGGAGGAGGGAGTATTTCAGGCATCATCTCCATCCCAGGCGACCTCACCATTACTGTGTGAGTATTTCATCCCTCATCTTATTTGTTTCCATTTGGATTCTTGCATGCAAAGTGTTGTTGGAGACGCCTTTGTTAAGTTGCTAGATCCCTAGCGTCTTATGCATGGGTTTCTTGTCGAATGCTTGGTATGAACTACTGCAAGTCTTTAGGGTCGGGTGTTTGTTTTGTGTTTTGTTAATGGATATGTCAGAATGGACCTGACAGCCAAAAATGGATATGTCAGAATGGACCTGATAGCCAAAAATAGATATGTCAGAATGGACCTGACAGCCAAAAATAGATATGTCAGAATGGACCTGACAGCTAAAAATGGACATGTCAGAATGGACCTGACAGCCAAAATGGATATGTCAGAATGGACCTGACAGCCAAAATGGATATGTCAGAATGGACCTGACAGCCAAAAATGGATATGTAAGAATGGACCTGACAGCCAAAAATGGATATGTCAGAATGGACCTGACAGCCAAAAATGGACATGTCAGAATGGACCTGACAGCCAAATAATTTCAGAATGAACTGGGAGACAAACTTTTAATCTCAGAATGACCTGAGAGCTTGTAGAACTACATTGAGCTTGATCCCGACATGGGTATGTAGGCTAATCAAGATTGTTTGATTTCAGCTCACCTAAGGAAAATTACAAGTATGGTTGGTGGTTCTTTTACGAACTCAGGGTAGGAGAATGGATAATAAATTGGACTTCCTTTTATTTTCTTGTGTTATACATGTGGCTTTGGGAAACGATCCAAGACTGTGGAGTAACGCCCAAACCGGTTAGGGCTGGTCGTTACAGGGTTGGTTTGGTTTAATTTCGAGTAATGCCTAGCCGTTGGGCCCTCCCCATTTCTGCGTGAGTATTTCGTCCCTCATCTTATTTGTTTCCATTAGGATTCTTGCATGCAAGGTTTGTTGGAGACGCCCTGCTAAGTTGCTAGATCCCTAGCGTCTTATGCATGGGGTTCTTGTCGACTGCTTGGTATGAACTGCTGCGAGTCTTTGGGGTCGGGTGTTTGTTTTGTTGTGGGTGTGCTGCTTTGCTTCATCCTTCGATTGGCAAGAATTGTTGGGATTCTTTGAATTGCTTAGTTGTTTTGTTAATGGACATGTCAGAATGGACCTGACAGCCAAATAATGGACATGTCAGAATGGACCTGACAGCCAATAATGGACATGTCAGAATGGACCTGACAGCCAATAATGGACATGTCAGAATGGACCTGACAGCCAATAATGGACATGTCAGAATGGACCTGATAGCCAATAATGGACATGTCAGAATGGACCTGACAGCCAATAATGGACATGTCAGAATGGACCTGACAGCCAATAATGGACATGTCAGAATGGACCTGACAGCCAATAATGGATATGTCAGAATGGACCTGACAGCCAATAATGGACATGTCAGAATGGACCTGACAGCCAATAATGACTAATCTCAGAATGACCTAGGAGACCACCTAATCTCAGAATGAACTGGGAGACAAACTTTTAATCTCAGAATGACCTGAGAGCCTATAGAACTACATTGAGCTTGATCCCGACATGGGTATGTAGGCTAATCAAGATTGTTTGATTTCAGCTCACTTAAGGAAGAATGAAAGTATGGTTGGTGGTTCTTTTACGAACTCAGGGTAGGAGAATGGATAATAAATTGGACTTCCTTTTATTTTCTTGTGTTATACATGTGGCTTTGGGAAACGATCCAAGACTGTGGAACTATTATTATTATGTCTTGACTAACCATAATTTACTTTGAATGAGTCATACTTATGGTTTTAATAGAAATCATGTAACATATAAGTAACGCCCGGACCGGTTAGGGCTGGTCGTTACAGGGTTGGTTTGGTATAATTTCGAGTAACGCCTAGCCAGCTAGGCCCACAATATTGTGAAAAATGGCGGGTCGTTATAGGTGGTATCAGAGCACGGTTTCCCACAAGCTCACATTTTATGACTCAAGTACCTTGTTGAAAAGTCCAGTAATTATCTTTTTCCACTGTGTTATGTTATTAATTAACAAAGTTCTTTGCTAATGAACCTAAGTCAAAACTGAAACAAGACTCATGAGTTGGTATTTGAGCATGATCGTTCACAGAAACAGGGGAAGACTACCACGCAACACAAGCATGCCAACCATGGGGGTAGCTCACATGGGTCCGCAGAACACAGCAGCAGAACTACCAAGGGAACGTAGATGGAAACCTCAAAAGGAAGTTTGAGGAGATTCTGTATAGACGATGTAAAAATTGCACCAAGATGCATTCCGGGCAATGCAACGAGCCCCGTCAGTGCTACAATTGCGGCAGGACGGGACACATGATAAAAGACTGTCGTCAGCCTCCGAAGCAACAACAGGAGCAGCCTGAGATCCCGAAGATATAATTAATCATGCTTATCATCTTGCTGTTATAATATTTCGGGGACGAAATATCTCTAAGTTGGGGAGATTGTAAAAACCATGATTTTTATTACAAGACTCGAACCTAAATATTATGAAATAAATATCGATGAACCAATATGGTTGGTTATCAAGTCGACCGGTCATGGTTCGACTTAAGGTCACCTAGAAAATACCTATTCATGAATGGATGATGGGGTGTGAGAATTTAATGAAGGGGCTCGTTGAACCTAGGAAATACCTATGGATGATGGGGTATGAGAATTTAATGGAGGGAATGGTTGAAGTGTATATATATGCAGGAGGAGGGGATCGTTGAGGGGGGGAAAAACTTTTCCTAGCCGTCAAATTCTTCTTGCCTCCTCTCCGTCCCAGGCGACCTCCCCATTTCTGCGTGAGTATTTCGTCCCTCATCTTATTTGTTTCCATTAGGATTCTTGCATGCAAGGTTTGTTGGAGACGCCCTGCTAAGTTGCTAGATCCCTAGCGTCTTATGCATGGGGTTCTTGTCGACTGCTTGGTATGAACTGCTGCGAGTCTTTGGGGTCGGGTGTTTGTTTTGTTGTGGGTGTGCTGCTTTGCTTCATCCTTCGATTGGCAAGAATTGTTGGGATTCTTTGAATTGCTTAGTTGTTTTGTTAATGGACATGTCAGAATGGACCTGACAGCCAATAATGGATATGTCAGAATGGACCTGACAGCCAATAATGGACATGTCAGAATGGACCTGACAGCCAATAATGGACATGTCAGAATGGACCTGACAGCCAATAATGGACATGTCAGAATGGACCTGACAGCCAATAATGGACATGTCAGAATGGACCTGACAGCCAATAATGGACATGTCAGAATGGACCTGACAGCCAATAATGGACATGTCAGAATGGACCTGACAGCCAATAATGGATATGTCAGAATGGACCTGACAGCCAATAATGGACATGTCAGAATGGACCTGACAGCCAATAATGACTAATCTCAGAATGACCTGGGAGACCACCTAATCTCAGAATGAACTGGGAGACAAACTTTTAATCTCAGAATGACCTGAGAGCCTATAGAACTACATTGAGCTTGATCCCGACATGGGTATGTAGGCTAATCAAGATTGTTTGATTTCAGCTCACTTAAGGAAGAATGAAAGTATGGTTGGTGGTTCTTTTACGAACTCAGGGTAGGAGAATGGATAATAAATTGGACTTCCTTTTATTTTCTTGTGTTATACATGTGGCTTTGGGAAACGATCCAAGACTGTGGAACTATTATTATTATGTCTTGACTAACCATAATTTACTTTGAATGAGTCATACTTATGGTTTTAATAGAAATCATGTAACATATAAGTAACGCCCGGACCGGTTAGGGCTGGTCGTTACAGGGTTGGTTTGGTATAATTTCGAGTAACGCCTAGCCAGCTAGGCCCACAATATTGTGAAAAATGGCGGGTCGTTACATTTATACTTTTCTGAAATATTAATGAACTATTAGTATTAACTTTAATAGATCAGTTTAATTTAGGTCAAACTTTAATAATATGATATGATACAATTATATATATATATATATATATATATATATACACACACACACACACGCTCCAAAACCCATGATCAATTCCTGCATCCCATGTTGCAAGATTGTAGTGTTTCTTAAGTACTGTTAAGCTGAGGAAGGATGATAACCGCAATGATGTGGTTTGCAAAATGGGTAGCTTTTTAGGGGAAAACATAGTGAGAACAAAGGAGATAGCGGTCAGTTGAAGGAATACAACACAACGATGAAACCTTGCTTCAAGAAGAGATGAAGTCAGTAGAGTTTGTAGAAGATATGGAGGAACTATGTAAAACCCACGATTCGAGTCAGGGTTTTATATTCAGAACCGGTCAGTTCGACCATTATTTTTCGAGTCGAGTCAGTTTCAGAACACGTGTACCGAGCCAACGCCAGTCGCGTGTATGAGCTATGAGGGTCATGCGTACCCAAGTATATGATGATAACGTCATGAACACAGCAGAACAGAATGAGTTATCAGAATATATGAGAGTATGATAGTTATTTTTTTTAATTTTATATATAGTGGATCGTAGAATTAGTTTTAGGTCGTTTACCTCTGTTAAGACGCGTTACGGGCAGTTTGGGTGGGTTGATAGTACTAGAGCATATCATTATGATGTTTTGGTGGTTGTTTGATTTTATGGGATTTTCCCGATTTTTATGGAATTTTTTAGGATTTATGGCGACTTAATTATTATTCTTGACTCGAGCTGGAGACGAGTCAAGTAATATTTACAAGTTTGCCACCGGCCCTTTTCTCCTCCCCAACACCTTCTTCCTCAAAACCTTGCCCCAACGCCGCGCCCCGTGCAGCGTCACCAGCCGCTGCCGTGGACACTGGCCTGCCGCCGATCGTCGCCGGCTAGCCCCGCCACGGCGTCGTCGTGCCTCCCTGACCAGTCCCGGCCACCATCTGGCCGCCACGACACATGATCTCCGTGCCCGCGTTGCGCTTGCATCACCGATTTCGCTGCCGGCGACCGTCGCCACTGCAATCCAGCTTTAGCCTCGACACCCTCGACTACCCAGCGACCTTCCTCGACCAGATCAGAGGCCATTGCTGCCCAGGCCAACCAGATCTAGCTACCCATCGTCGCCGGCCCTGTTTTAGCCATTTTTTGGTAAGGCACCACCTGCGTCGACCATTTCGATGCCGTAGACGCTTCGGGCTCGCTTGAGCTGGTTCCAATGGTACCCAATACCATTGCTTTCCAGCTAGTAGACGCCGCCAACGGTTGTCGCCGGAAAACTGCCGGAAGCTGCCGAAAAACCGCTGGAACCTGTCGAAAACCGGATTTGCTAGAATTCGTCGGATCTTCCACAGAGCTCATCCAGTCGATCCCGATCGAACTTTGGATGCCGACGAGCGCCGAATGTGAGCTCCGAGACACGTGACGGAACCCTATTCGTCGCCGATTGCTGCCGACGTGAGGTATAATTACCTCCGAAATTATAATTTAAACTTGATGATTGTTAGCACAACATGCTAGGGTTGATTTATTGATGTGATTAATGCTTAATTATGGACGAAACGATGAGTTGCATGATGAGATTAAGTGTGAATGAAGAGTAAGCGATCTAATGAGAGCATGATAAGTGATTACGACATAACTTAGAAAAACACGATAAGATTGGTATGAATAAGAGTTAGAATTTCTTTCATACTTATGATTATATAATTGTTGATTGTTATGGTTGATGTTGTATTGTGAGTGTGTTTGATCATGACGAGTTTGATTCATCATTTAGTTAGCAGGCGTTAGTATTTAGTTTTGATGTGTAGGTACGGAGTAGGAGCTCGCCGCCTAGGCGCGATGACACGCTTGGAGCTTCTACCAGGTCCGTTTAGGACTTGTCTCTGTTTCACCCCAGCTTGAGAACGATGTCCACAGGGACTTCAGGCAGGACAAACCATGTTGGCCAGATAGAATGATATTAGTGTATGCTCATCTTGATTGATAGCTTTACTTGAGATTCTACCACAATGGTAGTAGTCACGTGAGTCAAGATTAGTACTACAAATCCGTACGGGACGGCGGGTCACACACCACTGAAGAGCGGACGAGACACGTGTCAAACCTCATTATGAGTCCCCGTATGACTTGAGGGGAGACAGTGGTTCTTTGGGTCATTTGAACCCCACCCGTTTAGAAGTGCGTGACTAGTACAGTATCGAGAAACATGTGCCTACTGTTAGCTGATTGAACTAGAGCCAATTAGGAGCCGTTTCTAAGATTCATCATTGATTGACTGTTCCACAGCTTGATCACCTGTGGCATAGTGAATTATGGTGATCTTAGAGACAAGTCCATAGACCTACCGATATTTTGGCCACCCAGTTCGCTACATAGGGATTTCATCTCCCCTGCCACTTGCATGACACCTTGACTTCACCGTAGATCAGAGTGACATACCCATGTAGCAGGTTTTTCTTAGCCTAGTGGATTCCCCATTTACCTGACGTCAGATACCACCTGTGAGGATGAGATGCCACCTATTGAGAGTTCTTGATCAGTGTGACTAGTTTCCACGAGATTCAGTTCCCTTTTCTATAACCTAGAGATGCCAGACAGAGGAGAGTTTTCACTTGAGATTTCCACTCACCCCTCTGTATGTATCAGTCGAAGATTGAGATGAGTATACATTGACCAGAGCACATGCCTACAGACCAGATGCAGGCTCTACAGACCATGCAGAGTATGTTATCATACTCCTTGAGACACACTGTGTATGTACAGGTGTTCTCGCCTCCTTTTAACAGTAGTTAGTGGTTGTATAGATAGTCACCTGAGCCGTAGTATGCAGTAGAGTCATAGCAGTTATCCTTGTTCTCTTATAGAACAGAGTGAGATACTTGACTCAGGACCGAGTCAACTAGGATCTAGTGAGCGGTCCAGTTCCTTATATAGGGACACCTGAGAGTTGGATCTAGACTGGCGACAGTGAGCCATGCAGCTCATTAGTTTATCCACTCGACCTAGCAGGAGACTCATAGCACACTTTAGGTTGGTTGTAGGACTTAGGAATAGAGTTTCCTGAGAGTACATGTAGATGACTTTTCACAGATGAGGATTAGAGAGACATGGGTAGATGCTAGCAGGTAGGTCTTACCCTCGATGTGGTTTTCCCAGACATAGCTCAGATTAGAACCTTGCGATACTCTAGAGTATCTGCTTGACCAACCTAGTAGGCCCTCGTCGAGTTAGCAGTAGGGATCAGATTAGAAGAGAAAGACGACGGTCATGTCAGAACAGGCACAGACAGCTTAGAAACAGAATGTTGATATTGATAGCATCACAAGCAGAACCCACCATGACGGTGTAGCTACAGTAAGTAAGGATGTACATGACTATCGAAGAGTAGAGGATACAACTAGTGTGTATCTAGCTTCCAGGTATTAGTTCAGTAGAACCTCCTTGAGTTGAAATTTCGAGGATGAAATTTTTATAAGGAGGGAAGATTGTAAAACCCATGATTCGAGCCAGGGTTTTATATTCAGAACCGGTCAGTTCGACCATTATTTTTTAGTCGAGTCAGTTTTAGAACACGTGTACTGAGCCAATGCTAGTCGTGTGTATGAGCTATGAGGGTCATGCGTACCCAAGTATATGATGATAACATCATGAACACAGCAGAACATAATGAGTTATCAGAATATATGAGAGCATGATAGTTATTTTTTTAATTTTATATATAGTGGATCGAAGAATTAGTTTTAGGCCGTTTACCACGTTAGGACGCGTTACGGGTAGTTTGGGTGGGTTGATAGTCCTAGAGCATATCATTATGATGTTTTGGTGGTTGTTTGATTTTATTGGATTTTTCCCGATTTTTATGGAATTTTTTAAGGATTTATGGCGACTTAATTATTATTCTTGACTCGTGTTGGAAACGAGTCAAGTAATATTTACAAGTTTGCCACCGGCCCTTTTCTCTCCTCCCAACACCTTCTTCCTCAAAACCTTGCCCCAACGCCGCCCCTGTGCAGTGTCACCGCCGCTGCTGTGGACACCGACCTGCCGCCAATCGTCGCCGGCTAGCCCCGCCACGACGTCGCCGTGCCTCCCCGACCACTCCCGGCCACCATCTGGCTGCCGCGACGCCGGATCACCGCGCCTAGTGCGGCACCCGCGTTCGCCTGTGTCGCCAATTTTGCTGCCGGCGACCGTCGCCATTGCAATCCAGCTTTACCCTCGACACCCTCGACCACCCAGGGACCTTCCCCGACCGGAGTGGAGACCATTGCCGCCCAGGCCAGCCGGATCTAGCTACCCATTGTCGCCGGCCCTATTTTAGGCATTTTTCGGTGAGGCACCACCTCCGCCGACCATGTCGATGCCATAGACGCGTCGGGCTCGCCGAGGCGGTTCCAATGGTACCCAATACCATTGCTTTCCAGCTAGTAGACGCCACAACGGTTGTCGCCGGAAAACCGCTGGAAGCTGTCGGAAAACCGCTGGAACCTGTCGGAAAATCGAATTTGCTAGAATTCGTCGGATCTTCCACGGAGCTCATCCAGTCGATCTCGATCGAACTTTGGATACCGACGAGCGCCAAATGTGAGCTCCGAGACACGTGACGGAACCCTATTCGTCGCCGATTGCTGACGACGTGAGGTATAATTACCTCCGAAATTATAATTTAAACTTGATGATTGTTAGCACAACATGCTAGGGTTGATTTATTGATGTGATTAATGCTTAATTATGGACGAAACGATGAGTTGCATGATGAGATTAAGTGTGAATGAAGAGTAAGCGATCTAATGAGAGCATGATAAGTGATTACGACATAACTTAGAAAAACACGATAAGATTGGTATGAATAGGAGTTAGAATTTCTTTCATACTTATGATTATATAATTGTTGATTGTTATGGTTGATGTTGTATTGTGAGTGTGTTTGATCATGACGAGTTTGATTCATCATTTAGTTAGCGGGAGTTAGTATTTAGTTTTGATGTGTAGGTACGGAGTAGGAGCTCGCCGCCTAGGCACGATGACACGCTTGGAGCTTCTACCAGGTCCGTTTAGGACTCGTCTCTATTTTACGCTCTTTTCTATTGTATGTTTATTTTATTATTTGTCAGGACGGGTTAAGTGGTGTTTTATTGGATCCCACTTAACTCGGGCCATTTAACCGAATAGTTTTCCGGATTAATAACCCCTCGAGGATAAGATCCCTCGAGGATGATTTCGAAAACAAGATCTATCACAAGTTGCCTTCGGGCCTATTCTATAAATCCCTAACCAGCCCTATATATATGTAGTTTTCATGTTTTCAGTGAGATGAGAGATGGAGAAACCGACTGCACGTACCATGAGCGGATGCCGTGACAGTCAAAGCGGGCTCTGTATTAGTGCCAGCAGACTGTTCCATTCTTGAGGGATCCTGACAACTCCGCGTTTGAGTTCCTCACACCCGGAGAACGTGGAGGTTTATGGGTACTATTTAGTATAACGCATGTCCGGACTTGTGGTTCAAAGGGTACTAAAGGCAACTTGTAAAGACCATGATTTTTATTACAAGACTCGAACCTAAATATTATGAAATAAATATAGATGAACCGATATGGTTGGTTATCAAGTCGACCGGTCATGGTTCGACTTAATGTCACCTAGAAAATACCTATTCATGAATGGATGATGGGGTGTGAGAATTTAATGAAGGGGCTCGTTGAACCTAGGAAATACCAATGGATGATGGGGTGTGAAAATTTAATGAAGGGGCTTGTTGAACCTAGGAAATACCAATTGATGATGGGGTGTGAGAATTTAATGAAGGGGCTCGTTGAACCTAGGAAATACCAATGGATGATGGGGTATGAGAATTTAATGGAGGGAATGGTTGAAGTGTATATATATGCAGGAGGAGGGAGTATTTCAGGCATCATCTCCATCCCAGGCGACCATCCCCATTACTGTGTGAGTATTTCATCCCTCATCTTATTTGTTTCCATTTGGATTCTTGCATGCAAAGTGTTGTTGGAGACGCCTTTGTTAAGTTGCTAGATCCCTAGCGTCTTATGCATGGGTTTCTTGTCGAATGCTTGGTATGAACTGCTGCGAGTCTTTGGGGTCGGGTGTTTGTTTTGTGTTTTGTTAATGGATATGTCAGAATGGACCTGACAACCAAAAATGGATACGTCAGAATGGACCTGACAGCCAAAAATATATATGTCAGAATGGACTTGACAGCTAAAAATGGACATGTCAGAATGGACCTGACAGCCAAAAATGGACATGTCAAAATAGACCTGACAGCCAAAATGGATATGTCAGAATGAACCTGACAACCAAAAATGGATATGTCAGAATGGACCTGACAGCTAAAAATGGATATGTAAGAATGGACCTGACAGCCAAAAATGGACATGTCAAAATGAACTGGGAGACAAACTTTTAATCTCAGAATGACCTGAGAGCTTGTAGAACTACATTGAGGTTGATCCCGATATGGGTATGTAGGCTAATCAAGTTTGTTTGATTTCAGCTCACCTAAGGAAAATTACAAGTATGGTTGGTGGTTCTTTTACGAACTCAGGGTAGGAGAATGGATAATAAATTGGACTTCCTTTTATTTTCTTGTGTTATACATGTGGCTTTGGGAAACGATCCAAGACTGTGGAGTAACGCCCAAACCGGTTAGGGCTGGTCGTTACAGGGTTGGTTTGGTTTAATTTCGAGTAATGCCTAGCCAGTTGGGCCCATAATATTGTGAAAAAATGGCAGGTCGTTACACGACTACCTGAGACTCGGCCTTCGTGCTCAAGGCGAAGAGAAATATGGAGGTAAGGAGAGGGCTTAGAATTTGAGACCAGAAAATGAAATAAGAAAATGCCGAGAGCAGCATCAGCAGCAGCAGATCAGTAAGTTCGGGATGCTTCAGGGTCTGCAGCCCAGTGACTCGTCAATAGTGCCCTTCAGAGTGTTCACGTGGAGTATATGATGTTTTCTTTCATATGAGAGTTTGCTCTCATAGCCAGCTTGTTATAGTTATTTTATTTTTTGGACAAGTAACACTTGTTACTGGCGTGTTTTTATAATATATATAAGTAATAATCACAAATTGGAGGAGCCAGCTTGGACAGAAGAGCACTGTTGTCGCTTGCACACATGTCAGTCGATTGAGTGATTATATTTTGTTTATGATGCTATTATATTGTGTGAATGAAGTTGCGTGATATATAAATACATGTTTGCATATATGTTTATATATAGTATTTTGATAGGGTGACCCTAATTGCACTTTTAGGGGAAATTTTGTTCGTTTTATTTCAGAATTTTTATCGATTTTGATCATAATTGTGATGGTGTGTAATTTAGTTTGCATGTCATCCTTGTATATCATGTTAGGATTCTGTATATTCATCTATGCATAACGAGTAATATCTTCATCTTAAGACGCCGAGATTGGATCCGCATGAGTTATGTTCGGGTTAGCCGATCTAACCGGGGCATGTAACATGCCGGTTCGGTTCACGAGCGTGGATCGGATTTGAGGTGTTACAAATTACCTCAGCTTTCTCGAGTCAATGCCAAACGATTTCAATTGAGATAATTATTGATTGCAACAAACGGCGTTTTGCTCTCACAAATATACTTGGAAGAGGTGGATTTGGTAAGACGTTCAAGGGAGGACTTGCTGACGGATCCCCTGTGGCTGTTAAGCGAGCAAAGAAGGAGAAGACGTCTGCTGGAACGGAACTCCAATTCCGGACTGAGGTGGAACTCCTTAGCATTGCATTGCAGACAAACATCCTCCCACTTATTGGATATTGCATGAGTCGCACTGAGCGCCTTCTTGTCTTCCTTACACGGCCAATGGTGACCTTTGTCAACGTTTGAGAGGTACATTGTAAATCTAGAAACTTTAAAACTAACTAGTTCTTTCAATGGCATCTTGTTAATCTCCCGAACTTGGGACTGGTTTTGTAGCGCGTCCCCTGAATGCTCCTCCACTAGATTGGCGCTCGCGGATGCAGATTGCAATTGGAACAGCAGAAGGCCTCGCTTATTTGCATAAGCAGATGAACATAAAGATTATTCACCGGGGTTTAAAAGCTGCAAAGATTCTATTGAATGATGAGTTTGAAGCAGTTATTTCTGATTTTGGATTGTCAAAACAAATGAACCTCGAGGATAGCTTCGTGACAAGTGCTGTTCGAGGAACAATTGGACACATTGGGGAAAGAATCAGAGATAGCTGGTGTTTTTGGCTATGGCATTTTACTTCTGGAGCTCATAACAGGACAATGGGCGTATGATCTTGCTAGGTTGGCTAATGATGATGATATCATGTTGTTGCACTGGGTATGAACTTCAAAGCAGATACCTAGTCTTCTATGTGAATGTCTGATTTGAAATTTTTTTCCATCATAGGAGTTGTAGAGTAATAATCTTACTCCGAAAGCCAAAGATAGAAATTTGCATGGAACAAGGCCTTGTTTTAAGAATTAAAAATTATGTTTGCAGGTAAAAAACCTTCTTGAAGAGAAGGTGCTGGGAGTGATAGTTGATCTGGATCCGAAGGACAAGTATGTGAAGGCCGAAGTGGCGCAGCTCATACAGGTAGCAATTCTCTGCATTCAGGATTCCCCCGTGGGGAGACCAAAAATGTCAGAAGGGGTGAGATTGCTTGGAGGTTATGGATTGGTCGAGAGGTGGAAGCACCGGCAAAGAATAAACCCTTATCGCCTTCTGTTGGGTTGTCTCTTCTTTTCGGTAAATAAATAAAATTATATTTTTATTTTGAGTAAAAATTAAGATTTTATAAATTTATTTTATTAAAAAGAACAAAAACAATGTCCCACGTTTTGCTTCTTTGGTTTTGGAGAAAAAAGGCGACGAGAAGAGAAGAGAAAATTGTGGATTGAAAAAATATGAATGTTTTGTTGATTATTAATGGTAATTTTACCAAGTTTTTAATTTGTAATATGTTATTCTCTATTTTCTTCATTTGTAGTTAATACTAATTTTTTAAAAATTATAATAAATTGGTATTGAGGAGTTTGTTCTATGGTGGATCTTTTCTGTATCAAGTTGTGATATAGTAAGTTTGATCTTCGTCGTTTACCCGTAGTTTTCCCCCAAATTAGGAATTTTTCACATAAAATTTGGTTTGTCCATATTAGAAGATATTTCCTTTCAAGTTGTTTGGTAATTCTCATCCTTTATAGTTGAAATGAGATTTTGTTTCGTTAATCCCAACAAATAGTATGACAGCCAAGTTGGTTAGTTGTAGATTTTGATTATTGATATTTTCTGCCCACTAGGTGTTTGATGAAATTTCTAAGAGTCTTGTTTATATGTTTGTGATTTATATTTCAACAAGATGGTTGATGAGAAGCATGTTAAGATGATATCTCTTAAGGGGTCAAGCAACTGACACTATTAGAAAGAAAAAATGAACTTATTATCACTAATAAAAAATCGGCAAAGGTGACTGATAAAGACTGGAATAAGTTGGATAGGAAGACTATGACCTGTTTGAGACAATGAAGAGATGAAGTTGTATATCATCATATTTCTGAATTGACATTGTAAAACCCCGAAAAAAATAATTACGTTATTTTATTTAGGATTTTATAAATCTTAGAATGAATCATAAATAATATTTAATTAAATAAATTCTTAAGAATCAATATCATAAATTATCATTTATAACCCATTCGTATTCACTTAATAGTAAGTTTTTGACTTTTCAATATCACACAAATGATATAGTTATGAGTGATTATGTTCTTTTCTATAAAATTTATTGTAGTGACTTCTTAAATTCCATACATATTAATAAAATTTAATATAATGACTTTATAAATTCCACACATATTCTTCTATATAAAGGAGAGTTCTGTTGTTAAATAAAACATCTTCTAGATAGCTGGTGATGTAAAACCCACGATTCGAGTCAGGGTTTTATATCCAGAACCGGTTGGTTCGACTGTTATTTTCGAGTCAAGTCAATTTCAGAATACGTGAACTGAGCCGACGCCAATCGTGTGTATGAGCTATGAGGGTTATGCGTACCCAAGTATATGATGATAACGTCATGAACACAGCAAAACAAAATGAGTTATCAGAATATATGAGAGAATGGTAGTTATTTTTTTTATTTTTATATATAGTGGATCATAGAATTAATTTTAGACCGTTTATTGCTTTAGGATGCGTTACATGCAGTTTGGGTGGGTTGATAGTTCTAGAGCATATCATTATGATATTTTGGTATTTGTTTGATTTTATAGGATTTTTCTCGATTTTTTTAAGGATTTCATACGTTACTATTCTTGACTCAAGCTGGACACAGGTAGTATTATTTATGACATTGCCACCCAGTTATTTTTCTTCCCCCCAACACTTCCTTTCTTCTTCCCCATCCAAACCCTAGTCGCGCCACCCTCTGCTTGTCGTCACCGCCACTGTTGACACCGGCCTGCCGCCGATCGTCCCTGACTAGCCCCACCACAGCGTCAACAACTATTATCCAAACAACTTATGAAGAAAAATCTGCATGTAAAGAAAATAGACAGAACTATACCTACCAGTTGGACTTGGAGTAGTCTTTGCACACACATCACCTATAAAAGTATCTTACATCTTAATCAGCCGAGAGTGGCTCTGATACCAATTCTGTAACAGCCCAAATCTGGTCCACGCTCGTGAACTGAACTGACATGTTACAGGCTCTGATTTGGTCGGCTAACCCGAATCCAACTCGTGCGGATCTAATCTTGACATCTTAAGATGAAGATATGACTCGTCATGCATGGATAAATGCTCAGAATCCTAACATGATAATACATGGATGACATTCAAAGTAATTCATACAGCAATATAATTACGATCAAAATCAATAAAAATTCTAAAATAAAACAGACAGAGTCTCTCCTAAAAGTGCAATTAGGGTTTACCCTATCAAAATAATATATACAAGTATATATGTATATATCAACAATTTCATTCACACACAATCTAATATGCTAAAAACTCATTCTAGAACTTGGATCTCAACCCACAATGCTTCCACTGCGCAATGTATTCATGTTTCACATTCTATCATCATGTATTAACATTTAATCATGTCACATCATCATGTCTCAAGTATTTAATCACACCATATAATAATATCATAAACGCAATATAACCACTCAATTTACTGACATGTGTGCAAGTGACAACAATGCTCCTCCATCAAAACTGGCTCCTCCAACTAGTGATTATTACCTACATATAGTATAAAAACACGTCAGTAACAAGTGTTACTGGTCTGAAAAATAAAATAACTATAATAAGCTGGCTATGAGAGCAAACTCTCATATGAAAGAAAACATCATATACTCCTCGTGAACACTCTGAAGGGCACCTACTGAGGAGCGATTAGGCTACAGACCTGGTAGCATCCTGAACTAACTGATCTATTACTGCTGATGCCTCTCTCGGCATTTTGTTACTTCATTTTATGGTCTCAAATCCTAAGCCCTCTCCTTACCTCCACATTTCTCCTGGCCTTGAGCACGAAGGCCAAGTACTCTCAGGCAGTCGCCATTTGTACCGTTTAAACCACAAGTCCGGACATGCGCTGTACTAAACAGTACCCATAAACCTCCACATTCTCTGAGTGTGAGGAACTCAAATGCGAAGTTGTCAGGATCCTTCGGGAATGGAACAGTCCGCTGCACTAATCCAGAGCCCGTTTTGACTGTCATGGCATTCGCTTATGGTATGTGCAGTCAATTTCTCCATCTTTCGTCTCACTGAAAATGTGAAATCTATATATATATATATATATATATATATATATATATATGGTTGAGTAGGGATTTATATAATAGGCCCGAAGGCAACTTGTGGTGTATCTTGTTTTCGAAATCATCCTCGAGGGGTTATTAATTCGGAAAACTGTTCGGTTAAATGGCGAGAGTTAAGTGGGATCTAATAAAACGCCATTTAACCCGTCCTACAAATAATAAAATAAACATACAATAGAAGAGAACGTCAAACAGAGACGAGTCCTAAACGAACATGGTAGAAGCTCCAAGCATGTCATCGCGCCTAGGCGGCGAGCTCCTACTCCGTACCTACACATCAAAACTAAATACTAACGCCCGCTAACTAAATGATGAATCAAACTCGTCTTGATTAAACACACTCACAATACAAACATCAATCATAACAATAAACAATTATAAATGTGAAAGTAATTCCAACTTATCCTATTAACACCAGTTTTATTATATTTCCTAAGTTATGTTGTACTCGATTATCATGCTCAAATTTACGTTATTTCATTAGATCACTTAACCTTCATTCCTTGTAAATCACATCATGCACATCTTTACTTCATTCATAGTCTAGCATTCATCATGACAACTACTCAATTCTAGCATTCTATGCTAATAATCATCATCAATTTTAAATAATCAAATTGGAAGTAATCATACCTCACGTCGTCGGCATTCGACGACGGTTAGGGTTCCATTGCGTGTTTCGGACCTCAAATTCGACGCTCTTTGGCATCCAAAATTCAATCGGGTTCGAATGGGTGAGCTCCGCAGAAGATCTCGTGAAGTCTAGCCATTCCGGTTTTTCGGCGGGTTTCAGCGGGCTTCAGTGTTTTCCGGCAGCTTCCAGCGATAACCATCGGTAGCGTCTATTGGCCGAAAAGTAAGGGTATTGGGTACCCTTGGAACCGGCTTAGCGAGCCCGACTCATCTATGACGTCGACATGGTCGATGGAAGCGGTGGCTGGCCGAAAAATGGCAAATCAGATCCGGCGGCGATGGGTGACTCGATCTAGCTGCCCTAGGCGGCGATGGCCTCCGCTTTGGTCAGGAAAGGTCACTGGGTGGTCTAGGCGACCACCCGATCATGGCGGTGACAGTTGCCAGTGGCGCGATCGGCGACGGAAGCTCGACACAAAGGCGTAGCTTCCTCACGTTGTGGCGGACAGATGCTTGTCGGGCCTAGTTGGGGTGGCACGACGTCGTCGTGGTGGGGCTAGGCGGTGTTGATCTGTGGCAGGGTGGCGTCCATGGCAGCGGCGACGACACTGCACGGGGGCGGCGCTGGGGCAAGGTTTTTGGGAAGAAGGCGTTGGGAGGGAAGAAAAGGGATGGTGGCAAATTTGTAAATATTACTTGACTCGTCTCCTGCTCGAGTCAAGAATAATAATTAAGTCGCCGTAAATCCTAAAAAATTCCATAAAAATTGGGAAAATCCTATAAAATCAAACAAACACCAAAACGTCATAATGATATGCTCTAGAACTATCAACCCACCCAAACTACCCATAATGTATCCTAACGTAGTAAACGGCCGAAAACTAATTCTACGATCCACTGTGTATAAAAATAAAATAAAGAAAAATAACTGGAATACTCTCATATTTTCTGATAACTCATTCTGTTCTCCTGTGTTCATGACACTATCATCATATACTTGGGTACGCATATAAAATGCCGACTCAAATCGTAGGTTTTACACAACACCCCCTTAAAGATTAAATACCTGCCCCCATGCCAAAAGGGGTGACAGGGCACAGTGGCGCAAGACGGCTCATTATGCACTTGTGATACCGATAGGGTGAGTCAATGACAAATATTGGTAACTACAGGTCGAGGGCCACATAGTGTGTGTGCGCATACATGGGATTGTAGCTGGATGGGCGGCCACCCTCCCGGCATATTAAGAGCTCAACATAAGCTCATAATCACAAAACGACGTAATTCAGATGTTGTGGGATATATTAATTATTTCTTGCAATTATACGACTTAGTGTTTTTATCACTAATACGAAATTGCCTCCGTAGGTATGAGCATAGAAGGATGGGTAGAGTCGGGACAACTAGAAGACTCTATTATTGGACTATTCTTTTCTTGAGATTGTTCGCATGGTAGTGGGATTTTGGTTCGGTTCATTAGGCTTAAATTATTCCGAGCATTTGTATACTAATTTATTGTTATGTATTTATTTAAAATCTTAAAAATTAATAGAAAATTAATTTATGAGACACTTAGTTTCATATAGTAACACTTAGCTCGTGGCTCGGAACGGGCGGGTTGTTACAGACATTGTCAAAAGCTATATCGGATAAACTTCAAGAAGTTTATGAGAGGAATACTGCTGGCAACAAGACCCTTTTGATAAGGAAATTAATGAACTTAAAGTATAAAGATGGAAGTGACATAAGTGGGCATCTTAATGAGATGAAGAATATCATTACTTAACTTGCCAAAATGAAGATGACTTTAGATGAGGAATGACAAGCTATCCTGCTCCTCAACACATTGCCAGAGAATTGGGAAACATTGGTGATCTCTTTGAGCAATGCTGCTCCGAATGGACAACTCACAAGGGACATAGTAACAAGAAGTTTACTAAATGTGGAGGTGAGAAGAAAATTTCTACCAACTTCAGGTTCTCATGTATTAGTGTCAGAAGAGGCAAGAGGTAGATTAAGAGATATAGACACAAACAGGAGGGATAAAAGTCGAGGAAGATCTAAATCCAGAAAACACTTAAAGTGTTATTATTGTGACAAGACATGTCATTTCAAGAAGGACTGTTGGAAGCTTAATAAAGACTTGAAAAATAAGGACAACAAGGATCAATGAAATACTAATGTTGTACATGATGACATGGTGATTCTTTCAAATTGTGGGAATAATTGTTTAACAGTTAATTGTGATGCTAGTTGGGTAGTTGACTTGGGAACATCATTCCATGCAACTCAAAGCAGAAATTTCTTTACTACCTATGAACCTTCAGATCTAGGTATAGTGAAAATGAGAAATAGTGATACTTCTAAAATTGTGAGACTTGGAGATGTGCATATAGTAACAAACACAGGTTATAAATTAGTGCTTAAAATGTCAGATATATTCTAGATTTGAGGATGAGTTTATTGTCAACCAGAGTGCTTGATGATGAAGGATTTGGTTTATAATTTGCACAAGGTGTGTGGAAATTTGTAAAAGGTTCTCTTGTTGTTGCTAAAGGGAAGAAGTGTTATAGTTTGTACAAGACTGAGACGAGTCTAGTTTGAGGGGAGGTTATTATCTCCTCAATTGATTCCACTGCTGATTTATGGCACCATCGACTAGGACACATGAGTGAGAGAGACTAAAGACATTAAAGTAGTTAAATCTCCTTTCCAAGGTTAAGGACATCATAATTAGTCCTTGTAACCATTGTTTGGTGGGGAAATAACACAAGACATCCTTGAGCAAGCACTCATTGTATCTATGCAGGTAAACACTCTTGGCAGTTCTATTTATTTTACAGTTTTATTGATGATACTTCTAGGAAGATGTGGGCTTATGGAATGAAAAATAAAAGTGAAGTTTTTGGTATCTTTAAGAATTTTCATGTGTTGGTTGAAAGAGAAACTAGTAAACTCTTAAAATGCCTTAGAAGTGATAATGGTGGTGAATATTGTTCTGTTGAGTGTGATGAATATTGTGGCAAACATGGAATTAAACATGAGGAGACAGTTCCTTATACTCCTCAACATAATGGAGTGGCTGAAAGAATGAACAGGACCATCTTTGAGAGGATTAGAAGTATGTTATCTTCAATTAAGTTGCCTAAAAGCTTTTGGGGGTGACGCCATGAGTATAGCTTGTTATTTGATTAATAGATCTCTCACATATGCCCTGGACAATGACATACCAGAAAGGGTTTGAAGTGATAAAAAGGTCCGCTATTCTCATTTGAGAGTCTTTGATTGTAAGGCCTTTACACATGTGCCCAAGGAACAAAGGGCTAAGCTTGACTCTAGAGTTGTGGAATATATTTTTCTGGGATATGGTGATGATAAGTTTGGATACAAACTTTGGAATTCTAAGAATAGAAAACTGATTCGAAATAGAGAAGTAGTTATTATGGAGGATTAAACAGTTGAGGACATTGGCAAGGAAGAAGGTCCTCAAACAAAATCACAGGAAAGCTTGGAAAAGATAAAAGAACCTTCAACCACAACTCGAAGTGAAGAGGAGGCTCAGGATGATATAATTATTCTCCCATCTAGTGATGATGAGGTTGAAGATGTGGTGTCTGGATGATATTTCTAATGAGTTTGTTAATGATGTTGGACAGGAATAGGTAGATTTTAATCAAGGGCAGCCAACTAATGTGAGGAGATAAGACTCGTGAACCAGTTCTATCAATAAGATATCCATCATCAGAATATGTGAAAATCACTAAATGTGGAGAACCAGAAAATTTCAGTAAAATCAAAGCTCATATAGAAAAAGAGAAGTGGTTGAAGGCAATGTAAGATGAGATAAAATTTTTGCATGATAATCACGCCTTTGAGTTGGTGGATCTTCCTAAGTGGAAGAGAGTATTAAAGAACAAATAAGTCTATTTGATCAAACATGAAGAAAATAACACACAACCACGGTACAAGGCAAAGTTAGTGGTGAAGGGGCTTCGGACAAAAGAAAGGTATTAATTTCGATGTTTTTAAAATGTCTTCTATTAGAATTATTCTAGCTTTGGTTGTAAGTTTAGATAAGTTGAATAGTTAGATGTGAAGACGGCCCTTCTTTATAGTGATCTCAAGGAGACCATATACATGGAGTAACCAGAGGGTTTCAAAGTCGAAGGAAAGGAACAAATGGTGTGTAGATTGAAAAAGAGTTTGTGTTGTTTGAATCAAAAACCTAGACAGTGGTACAAAAAGTTTGATTTTTTTATGGAAAAGAATGGGTACAAGAAGTTTGTTTCTGATCACTGTGTGTTCATTAAGAGGTTTGATGATGATGACTTTATTATTTTGTTGCTTTATATAGATGACATGTTGATTGTATGACATGATGGAGCCAAGATTGTAAGTTTAAAGAAGAACTTGAATAAATCTTTTGAAATAAAGGATTTAGAATCGGCAAAGTAAATCTTGGAGATGTCCATTCAGCGTGACAGAGGAGCTAGAAAGCTATGGGTGTCACAGGAAAAGTACATAGAAAAAGGTGGGTTGTAAAAATCGGCCGATTCTACTCGGAATTGGCCAATTTAAATCGGATTGGTAGCGATCCACGTCAATAAAATATGTAAATCGGTATTCGGCTTGAATCGGTCCGTGAATCGGCCGATTCGAGCTGATTCCAAAATCAGCTCAAATCGGCTGATTCTGGCGCTGGTAGGGAGGTTGTGAGCTCAAATTGGCTGATTTTGGACATTGGCAGGGAGGCGGCTAGGGCGGTGACAGGCGACAGGGGGGTGTAAAACCCGCGACTCGAGTCAGGGTTTTATAGTCGTTAGCCGGTCGGTTTGACCGTAGTTTGAGTCGGTTCAGCTTTCAGAACACGTGTGCGGGGCCGAGGCCGACCATGCTCACGTGCTATGAGGGTTTATGTATACCCAAATATCGATGATAGCGTCAGATACGCATCAGCAGACTGAGTTATCAGTAGATATGAGAGTATACAGTTGATGATTTTATTTTTTTTATGTTGTGACCGTAGAATTAGTTTAGGCCGAATAACGCATTAGGACGCGTTAGATGGTATTCGGGTGGGTTATTAGTTATACGACATGTCATTTGGATGTTGTGATATTTTGTTTGATTTTATGGGATTTTTCCCAATTTTTCTAGATTTTTCTGGGATTTATTCCGAGTCCGTTATCATTCTTGACTCGAGCCGGTGTCGAGTCAAGTTTTATTTACAACCTTGCCATCGCCCTATACACCCCATCTTCCTCCCCAAACCCCGACGCTTTTCACCACCGCCGCCGCCCTTGGGATTTTGCCGCCGCCACCGACGCCGGACCACCGTCGATCGACGCCGCCCAGCCCGGTCGTGTCGTCGCCTTGCCGCCTCGACCACGCCCGGCCACCGTCCGGCCGCCGCGAGCTGCCGGAAATCGCCCTCGATTATTCGGCCGATTCCGACGCGATTTCGCCGCCGTCTGCGCCGGACCACCGCCGCCGTGACGTCGGAGCTCCTCCCCTCGACCTCCCCTACCTTTCCCCTCTGATTAGCGCCGCCGTCGAGGGTCGGCCGTGGGTCTGATCGGAGCGGCCGACCGCCCCGACCGCACTCGACGCCGCCGTTGGCGGCCATCGCCGCCGCGGCTGCCCTCGTCGTCACCGCCATTGGGTTCAGCTCACCGAGGCGGTGCTAACCCCTACCTCCGATTGCCTCGCCGGAGCAGTCACCGGAAAACCACCGGAGCTGCCGGAAAACCGCCGGCATAGTCGCCGGAAAATCGCCGCCTTCGTCCGTCGGCACCGATTTCAGCGCCGATCGCGAGGTGGTTCTTCTTTCTTTTTTTAGAATTATTACATAAATGTTGTGGTCATAGTAGCATATTAGAATTAATTGTATTAACTTCATGATTTTAGTTTAATTAATCGTGATTATGATAAACATGTGATGATTAGTGTGAATTGTGTTGTATGATGTGAATGCTTAGTAATGAAATTGTTAGTAAACCATTGAATAGTTAATTAAATGCTTGTTAACTAGTTAATTCATGAATATGTATGAATTAGGTTTTGCATGCTAACATTATGAAATTGTTAGTAAACTATTGTATAGTTAATTAAATGCTTGTTAACTAGTTAATTGATGAATATGTATGAATTAGGTTTGTGCATGCTAACATTATGAAATTGTTAGTAAATTATTGTATAGTTAATTAAATGCTTGTTAACTAGTTAATTTATGAATATGTATGAATTAGGTTTTGCATGCTAACATTAAGTTAAACAGATTAAATCGATTAAACCATTGTCACCTAATTAGAATAGGTATGCTTTGAAATTGGAATTAAAAGTGCTAGGTAATAAGTAACATATGAAATGATAAAATTATTAACTTGCTTGACAATTAGAGATGTAGGGAAATTGTCGAAATAATTGTCATGTTTGATTAGATGATTGTATGCATGTGGATATATTAGTTACATAGGCGTGCATCATATATGTATGGGCGTTAGTAAATAGTTATGTTCATGTAGGTACGTTGCAGGAGCTCGCCGTCTAGGCACGAGACTGCGCTTGGAGCTTTTGACAGGTCCGTTAGGACACGCTTCTCAGGTTTTATCGCTCCATTCTATCGGTGATTTGATTTATTGATCGTAGGACGTGTCAGGTGGATGATTTATTGGACCCCACCTAACACGGGTCACCTAGTCGATGTTTTTCGGAATTAATAACCCTCGAGGATGAGATCCCTCGAGTTTGTTTTCGAAAATAAGATCCACCTCAAGTTGCCTTCGGGCCTATTATAATAAATCCCGACCCAGCCCTATAAATAGTTTTATCGAGTTTTCAGTGAGACAAGAGAAGATGAGTCGACTGCACGTACCATGAGCGGATGCCGTGCCAGTCAAAGCGGGCTCTGGATTAGTGCCAGCGGACTGTTCCATTCCCGAGGGATCCTGACAACTCCGCGTTTGAGTTCCTCATACCCGGAGGACGTGGAGGTTTACGGGTACTGTTTAGTACAGCGCATGTCCGGACTTGTGGTTCAAAGGGTACTAAAGGCGACTGCCTGAGAGTGCTCGGCCTACGTGCTCAAGGCCAGGAGTAATATGGAGGTTCGGAGAGGGCTTAGGATAAAAGTTTTACGTGAAGTACTGAAAAAGAAGTGTCGTGAGTGGCACAGTACCAGCTAGATTGGGATGCTGTTGAGTCAGCTGCTCGACGGCTCCTTTATAGTTGCCCTTATGAGAGTTCTTGAGGAAGATACATATGATGGTTTGCTTTCCATGAGAGTTTGCTCTCATGTTCCAGTTTGATATTAGTTATTTCCGGACCAGTGACATCCGTTGCTGACGTTTTTCTACTATATATAGGTGAGGATGAGGATTGGTGTATGCCGGCCTCGACGAAGGAGTAGCGCTTGCATTGCACACACATACCTGGTGCCGCGCCGACTTTTGCGTAAGATGTGATGTGATTGGCTTTTGTAGTAGATTTACATATTAGTATTTACGCATGTGTTTGTGAGACTTGTAGATCTTGTTTAGAAATGTATGAATTTTCTTAGAAATGTTTTGGAAAAGTTCCAATGCCCAGGATGATCAGCTATGTTAAGTTGAAATGAACAAAAACACGATGAACATGAATTGCAAGTGGGCTAGATGCCAATTACGATATGTGTAGTTGATTTGAAGTTTAGTGTGATATAAATTGTTGTTTTATATATATACATATTGTGTCGTATTTTAACAGGTCATCCCTTTATTGCACTTTTAGGGGAAGTTCTGTCCGTTTTATTCCGGGTTTTATGAATTTTATTGTTGTTTTAATTATTTTGGTGTGCGGTGATTATCATGACATTCACGTAGTATCCTATTAGGGTTTTGCATCTCATTCATATATTGTTTGCGCATTAGCGGCGTGCTCCATCTTGAGACGTCGAGAGGGTTATGTCGTAGCCGTTTAGGTTTTGGGTCAGCCAACTTAATCGGTTTACGAGTAGTTCGATCCTTTGTAACAGTTCTGGTCCGGGTTGAGAGTAAACCGGATTGGGGTGTTACAGGGGGTGGGGGTGGGCTAGGGGGCAATGACTGTAGAACGAAGGCGGTGACAGGGCAAGGGCAGTGACGAGGAGGCAGGGCAGGGGCGAGGGGGGCAATGAGGTGACAGGGGACAAGTGACGACGGGGCGGCCAGGGTGGCGACGGGGTGGGATCGGGGGGGGGGGGGCGATAGGGTGGCGAGGCATCGAGGGCGGCAGCAATCAGGGGAGGGAAGATGGGTGACATTGGGGAGAGAGAAGGGGGGATGAAATAGCGGTGGCATTCTTATAATTAAATGTTGACTCGATTCTCACTCAAATCAAAAATAATAACTAACTCAAAATAATTCAAAACAAATCCAAAAAAATATGAAAAATATCATAAAATATAATAAACATTATAACATAAAAATAACATGTTCTATAACTAATAACATACTAATTTTGACTAAGTTAAAATTTTTGTATAGAATCGATTTGGACCAATTCAACTAAACTGATTCCCGACTAATTTAAACCGATTCGATTCGATTCAGTGACTCCCTCGAAAATCGATTCTGATTCCTATTCTGATTTTTGCAACTACGAGAAAAAGTACTTGAAAAATTCAACATGAAAAATGCAAGCTAGTTGAAGTTCCACTTGGTGGTCACTTTAAGTTGAAGAAAAGTGACTTAAGTGAAACAGAGATGAAAGAAATGACAAAAGTTCCTTATGCTTCTACGGTTGGCATTTTGATGTATGCTATGGTTTGTACAAGGCTAGACATAGCATAGTAGTTGAAATGGTTAGCAGACATTTAGCAAATTTAAGCAAAGAACATTGACAAGTAATTAAATGGATAATGGGGTACTTGAAAGGTACATTCAAAATATATTTATGTTTTGAAAGTGATAAACTTTTATTGGTTGGCTACATCGATGCTGACATGGTAGGTGACTTGGAGACAAGAAGGCCAACATCTAGGTTTGTTGTTAATTTTACTAATGGGGCAGTGTCTTGGCAATATAGGTTGCAAAAGTATAATGCATTATCGACAACTAATGCCAAATTTATTGTAACTATAGAAGCTTGCAAGGAGATGCTATAAGCGAAGAAATTTTTGAATGAAATTAGTGTTAAACATGAGAAATAAATTGTACACTTTAATAATTAGAGTGCAATTCACCTGAGTAAGAATTCAAGCTTTCATATAAGGAGCAAACACATTAATGTGAGATATCGCTGAATAAGAGATGTGTTGGAAAGTAAATCTCTTGAGTTAACAAAAGTTTATATTGAAAGGAATGTTTTGGACATGATGACTAAAATTGTGTCAAAGGAAAAATATATTTATTGCAGGAATGGAGCAAGCATGAACGGAGTTTCCCATGGTGGCTAGAGGTATTTTATGGAGTCGGGAAAGAAAGGTTTGTTGGGTTGTCCCTCCTCCATAAATACATAAAATAATAACCCTATTTTGGACAAAAAATTAAGATTTTGTAGATTTGTTTCGTTGAAAAAAATGAAAGTAATGTTAGAGATTTTTCTTCTTTGGTTTTAGGTTTTGGAGAAAAAGAGTCACGAGAAGAGAAAGAAAAAATTGTGGATTGAAAAAAATGAATATTTTATTAAAATTTACTTGTAATAGTCAATAGTAACTATGCTAAGTTCTTAATTTATAATTTATTATTCTATATTATCTTCATTCGTGGTTAACAAATTTTGTAGAAGGTATTGAAGAATTTATTTTCTTGTAAATCTTTTTTATATCAATGTGATATAATAAATTTGATCTTGTCTGTTTCCCTTATAATTTTTCCCTAAAATTTAAAATTTTTCATGTAAAATTTGACTTGTCCATTTCAAAAGGTATTTCCATTCAAATTGATTGGTGTATCTATTTTGTTGGATAATTATATCCTTTTCTGTTAAAATGGGAATTTTTTTTTGGTTAATCCCAGCATCTTCTATCTAACTAATCGGGTGGCTTGATGCCGCCCTCCCTTGCATGTAGCTTGACAAAGATCATTTGATCAAAATTAGTCCCAAGGATGATCAGGAAAAGGAAGCATACCACCCATACACAGTTGACAACAAAGAGAAATGTATAAGATTCCTGATTAGACATTTTGGGTGTACCATCATCTTCTTGGTCATTGAGGGGGATTGTACAGGATGGAACAAGCAAACAGTGACGCTTTGCCAGAAGCCTCTCATGGATTTGTTCCTGAAAGGTCAAAAGCTGATCCTCTCTCGTCTTAATACAGGTAGCAGATTTTCATGTTGCGCGCAGCTTAGTTACGATCGAGCATATAAAATGCTAGTTACAAAATACAATTATTTAAGAAAAATATTTTTAACAGATATATTTAGCATGAACTTTTTGGCAAAAGTGCTTATCTAGGGCCGGATAGTGTCTCTGGTTGAATGATAGACAGACAATCTCCCAACAAGTTTGGTAGCGGAGGTGGAACTTGGCTTGGATGCGGAGGTGGAACTTGATCGGATCCTATCCGACACACCTTCACATTCTGCCACTCCTGCCATCTCTCGGCCAACCCCTCACCGTCGAGCATTCTTACTACCTCTGACATTTTTGGTCTCTCCATCGGGGAAGCCAGAGTGCAGAGAAGTGCTATCTGGATCAGTTCCTCCACCTCAGCTTCTACATAGCTGTCCTTCAGTTCTGGGTCGATCAACATCTCCAGTTTCTTCTCTCTTAGAAGCCCCTTGACCTGTAAACATGTAGTTAAATTACTGCACATAAAGATAGATGTTTCTCCTTCGAGAGTCTGGAGCCAACCCACATTCTGTGTTTCATGTATGTCAAGTTGGATCACAGCAAAGCAACAAAAAAAAAAAGGATTTAGGAGGGTACCCTGTCGAGTAGCATGACATCGTCGTCATTATCAAGACGAGCAAGATCGAACGCTCTCTGTCCTGTAATAACTTCGAGAAGCATGACTCCATATCCAAAAACATCAGTCTTGTCCGAGGACCTTCCAGTCGAGAGATACTCGGGAGCAATATGGCCGATGGTGCCGCGAACAGCAGTTGTTACATGCGTGTTTCTGTCGTCCATAAGTTTGGCTAATCCGAAATCACCCACAATTGCCTCGAATTCCTCGTCCAACAATATATTCGCAGCTTTAACATCTCGGTGGATGATCTTGGGCGTGCAGTCATTATGCAGATAAGCAAGAGCTCTAGCAGATCCAAGTGCTATCCGCTGTCTTGTTGGCCAATCTAGTGGAGGAGTGTTTGGATATCGCTCTGAGAAGAAACAAAGAGAAGGCTCATGTCACCGATGCTAGCTACTGCTATAGTGCTAATTAACAATGCTTATCAAATTAGCGTGGAATTTGAAGACAACATGTATATGGATGGTACTGTAGATAAACAGAAGGTGATCGATCAAGTGCTACCCACCCATTAAACAAGAAGCGACGCTTCCATTTGCCATGTACGGATAAACGAGCAACCGTTCGGTGGGTGTCATGCAAAAGCCAAGAAGTCGGAGGAGGTTTCGGTGCACGGCCAGGCTGATCAGTTCAACTTCTGTTTGGAATTGGAGCTCTCCACCTGATACTCGCTCTTCCCTTAATCGTTTCACGGCTACCAGTGTACCATCTGTAAGGCGTCCTTGGTACACTCTACCAAATCCACCACTACCAAGAACATTCTTGGAGCTAAATCCATCTGTGGCAACTTGTAGTTCTCGTAACGAGAACCTTTTGAGCTGTCCAGCGTGAACGTGATCTGGGTCCTCTTCGCCTGCAGTAATCGAAAAATGTGTTCGAATTTCATCTGCAAATTAATCCTTCGTATTAAATGTGACTTTTTAATAACAAACAAACCAGGCACATCAAAGAAATGTTGTAGCCGGCGTTTTCGGCGGCTCCACCATGCAAAAGCGATTGCCGGGGCGGCAAAAAATAAAGCTGCACCAGCCGCTACACCTCCTACAGTGGCTCCTGTACTTGAAGCTCTGTTTCCTGATTTGACATTGAGATCAGAGCTATTATTCCATTATTCCATGGACATCGTGAATCTATGCTTATATAGTCTTCGTCTCCTCCACTTTTACGTCAAAACTTACAACCTGGGGTATGGGGAGTTGGTGGTGCAACAAATGGGGGCGGTGGAGGGTCACCAGGGCAAGCTTTCTTAGTGGCAGGGCCACAAAGTCCTTGGTTGTTGTCAAAACTGTGCAAAAAAGTGACAATCATATTGGAAAGAAGACAACCCGAAATCCTTTCCTAGCTCAGAGTTGTGAGATCCAAACCTGATGGGCGTAAATAGTGAAAAAGAGCCATTAGACGGCACACGACCTTCGAGGTTGTTACTGGACAGATCCCTGCATTCATCCACGAGATACGTTCATTTGAAGTCAAAAAGAAGCTCTGCACAAATGTCTGCACGAAAGAAAGGGCTGTCCAATTACTCACAAAAGTTGCAGCTTCTCAACATTTGTTAATGAGATAGGGATACTGCCCGTGAGACTATTGTTGTTCAGTCGACTATCCTTCCACAATCACAAAAAATGACAGTACAAACTAGTTAATTTCAAGAAAAGAAATAAACAAGGCTTAATTACAAACGCTAAAACAAAAAACAAAATTGTACTTTCGACTAAATGGAAGGAAGCTATAAGCGGGGAGCAACTCTGTTCCATTTGACAATGATTTCTTTCAAATCTCAATTCGTCCCAGATGCTATTATCCATTATAATCAACACTATTGTGGGTTGTACCAAAACAGATTATCACAATTCACCACTCAATACAAGTAGCACTATATCAGATAAAGAACAAAAAACTTACAGAAAGCGAAGCTTTGTAAGCCTACCCAATGACTCGGGTATTGGACCATGAAAGTTATTCGAGTAAAGATCCAAGCTCGTAAGGCTTTCCAAATTGCCCAGTTCACTGGGAATTGTCCCACTAATTTTGTTTTTGTAAAGCTCCCTGCCAACGAGTATTAAACACAAGGATCATTATTAGATGCAAGTATAAAGAAGCAATAAAAAAACAACCATTTATCTACATGCAGTTCGATTCGGACCAGTAATAAAATGTGGATATATTGTTTCTGAACTACAGAAAGTTGGCTTTTAGTATTGATCATCCGACCTCTAGATTTCAGGAGTACGAATGGAAGAACGATGAAAATTTGAGTGAATGTAGACAAATAACGTTTAAGTTACTCACAAGTATTCCAAACTTTTTAGCCGGGCAAGATCGGGAACCAATTCACCAGATAAATTAGCATTTCCAAGATCTCTGGGGGCAAAGACCAACCAAAACTAAGAATTTCACAGCGGCAAAAATAGCGCAACGTATTCTCTTTCATGGGAGCAATTCAGTTTTAGATCATAAAATTTATCCACTTACACTCTTGTAACTCTACTATCTTCATTGCATGTAATATGAAACCAAGTGCATGGATTGGGAAGAGTTGAATCCCAACTCTGCAACTCATTGCCAGGATCCACCACACTCCCTTTCAGAGCACTTAAAGCATCACCTGCGAGACACAGTTAAATCTGTTCAACAAGACATAGAACACACAATATAATCTTGATAGAGCCACAAGGAGCCAAAAAAAGATGCCATCTTCTCGTCAACATCAATTTTTGAATACCTTAGCATCCCCTTTGTTCACTCACAGTTATATTACATGATGAACTCCTCAACAATTCTTGGGCTTATCAATATGACGAGAACAAAACACAGAAATGATGGGAAATTCGTACAAATCATGCTAAATCGCTTGGATGAATCGTGTAAACAAAATGAAAGATCGACACTCTCACCACTTCAAAGCATTGATTTGAAGGACAAGCCAAATTCGTCAACCATCCTCCTCCGACCATAGTAATGATACCAATCAACCAATAAAGATACATAATCACTTGTCATACAGAGTCACCGATAGAGATGGAGCCAAGCAAATGCCCAAACAGAGGAGAAGAACGCCATTAGGCACGTACCTTCCACATTAGCTCGAACATGGAGCAAAACCCGAAGCATGGCTGCGGCAGAAGTCGCCCACCACACCCAGGCGGGGCTCGTACGATGCCGCCGGCCCATCCTTGGCATGTGCTCTCCCAGCCGGAAAACAGATCGTGTCGCCGCCGGGAAAAGATGCCGGCGAAAGCCAAGGACGCGATCGGAAAGGGTGGTTTTTGGATTTTGGAGGGAAGGTAACAAGAAATTGTTGGCCTGCCCGGGGACGCTACTCTCCCTGCCCCGACCAAGGTCAAAGTCAACCTTAGTTGCTCCGGTCAGTCACCTGAGCGGGCCCAACTGACGAATTCCCCGTTAGATGCAGAGAAGTGGAGCCTTGGATGTTTATTATTATTAAAAAAATTATTTATTTTTTAAAAGTTTCGTTTAATATTAAAAAGAGACAATATGTATGATATTTTATTAGCAATAATTAACAGATACAAAAATAAGCCTGATTAAGGAGTTTTCCCTCCAAATGTTTATTCATTTAATTTAATTTTTTTGTTCACCCATTTTTTTCTCGTTATATTTGTCAATTAATAAACCCTTAGTAATGTTCTCCCATCAAATTATGTGTAATTTATGTTAAAAATATATTAAAATTGTATAGATGGACATTAGTTGAATAATAAAATAAATTATAATCATGTAATATCTTACATGTATACTATAATTTTGTAAATAGATTTTATAAATGAAGAGATATAATATAATAATTTGATTTATTTTTATTTTAGTTTGTTTTAATTAGTTAAATTTTTTTATTTTTCATTAAAGCTGTGCTCGAAGAAATTAATGAACTTGGAGCTTCTGTGGAGATGGGCCTTGACCTAAGAGGGTGGACATTGAGCAAGTTCAAGTGTTATTAATCATTTTTCATATGACAGGAAGAACATAACTATACACGAGAATCATTATAAAGAAAAAAATCTCCACGTCTTTATATGTCATTTATAAGGGCGAAAAAAATTATAGATATTTTTTATATTTAAAAATATTTTAAGGTGAGTATGTATTAATTTTCTAATTTTCTAATCTTTTCACTCTAAAAAATGTTCATTGATCTTTAATAAGGGAGAAAAGTAGAGTCGAGACAAGGAGGGCTAAGAAAAGTTTTTCTAAGTTTTTTTATGAAAAAAATTTAAAAATTAATATACAATTATTTTTTAGAAATTTTAAATATAAAGATAAATTTAATTTTTTAATGTAAAAAGTACGTCAAGAAAATGAGGAGAAAATTATCATTTTTTCTTCATCAATAATCGATATATGCGCAACTTTAACTCACGTCGAGTAATTGTGTCATAGAACTTTAGCACTTCTATCTCTGTCTAGTGCACACTGTGTTTCCTTGTACAGGAGATTATGTATATGCAAAATTATTAGCCAATCGTCTACCGTATCAGTTACCCGAGTATAAGTTTGTTTATAACTAATAAAATTTTTTCTTGGAAGCTTTTAATTAGTTTTCATATGATATACCTAGATAAACTGTTTTATATATATATATATATTCTTGATTCATTTGTATAGGTCTAGCTTTAGTAGGAATTAATTTATCATTAAAATCATTTTCATAAGGTAAAGACACTTCATGTTTTTTCCTATTCCAAAATGCACTTGGTAAATCATTACATAAGTCTCTTTCAAAAAGATTTTTTATATCTTTAATTCTATTTTCTATTATAGGTGAATTAATTTTAGTTTCTAAAATTAATTTATGTACTTCTTCTTGTAAATATGATATTTGTCTAACTTTATTTTTCTGTTTATTTTTCATTATTGAAATAAATGATTGTCTTTTTGGAAATTCTAATTTAAATGTTATATCTTTTCCTTGCAGATGAGTATGAATTCCGACATCATCTACAAAGAATGGTTCTATTAAAGCTGTAAAAGGATTTCCAAGGATTACTTCGGATCCTATGTTCTTTACTAAAATAAATGTTAAATAAATACAAACATATGATATACAAACAACAACATTAGGAAGTTTATATTTTACATGTAATCTTTCTTCATTAGCTGCAGAAAGAGTTTGAGTTGTCTTTTGATAATATTTGGTAGGAACTAATCCTTCTTGTATGATATTCCTATCAGCTCCTGTATCAACCAAAGCTAATGTTTCTAAGCTAAATTCTTTATTAATAATAATTTTTATTTTTAGAATATATTTTCTTGTAATTGTTTGTTCTATTACATTTAAATAATTTTCCTCTTGAGTTTCTTCTTTTTGATTAGAACTTTCTCCTATATGAAAATTTTTTAATTCATCAAATAATTTAATTTCTTCTTCTTTCTTCTTGAGAATCAATGTTTTCTTTTAATTCACTATTTAATTCTAAAATTTCTATTCTTCTTTTTAAAGATGACACTTCTGTTTTAAGATCATTGATTTCTTTTATTAAATCATTAGTTGTTATAGGCTTTTCTTTTTCATTCTACCTAAGACTTCTGTCATAGTATAAGAGGGATTTAATATTGCTTCTGTTTCAGGTTTAAATTTAGATTTATCTTTATTTTTAGATTCTATAATTTTCTCAATAAATTTTCTTTGATCTTCTTTATTGGGAATAGAATCTATCATATCTAAAAGTAATTCTTCTTGAGCTGTGATTACATTAATTTGTAAATTATTTAAATCTTTGATCATATTGTATTCTTCACACTCACAATTACTTGTACTAGATGAAGAACTTTCATATTCTGTATTTGTATTTACTTCTAAAGCTTCATATTCAGAAGTATCATTATCTGAAAAATCTTCTGATTCATCTATTAAATTTAAAAGTTGTTCTTTTTCTTCATCCGAGATTTTTAATTCTCTTATCTTTTTCTTTAATCTACATTGATTACGTGTATGCCCTGTTTGTCCACAATCCCAACAAACTACAGGCTTAGAGGATTTTTGAGGTTTATATGTTTTTCTTGGTTTAGAACCTTTAGGGTTATTTTTTATTGGTTTACCTTCATTTTGTTTTTTCTTTCTATATGGAATATAAGGTTTTCTAGGTTTTCTCTTTGTAGATTTAGAACCAGATTTAGTAACTTTTGTAGGGTAATTAGGGAGTAAATTTGTACCAAATTGGCTACAAAATTCCCCATTTCCTTCTTACCTAAAAGTCTTTGTTTCTTTAATTGACTTTTTATTTTTATATCATTACACAGACTTAATCCTTCATTAATAACTTGTCCTACTAATTGTCCAAAAGTATATTGATCATATGGAATTATTCCATTATGTTGGTTTCTAAGTCTACTTCTAACCTTTTCAGCAAATAAAGTAGGTAATCCTGAAATAAACTTTTCTTTCCAAATATCTAAACTAGAATCTTCACGTTGATATAATAAAGTTTGAAATGTATCTTTATACCATCTAAAATGTGTTAAATTAGGACATCTTAAATTTAAGATTAATTCTTTAATTCTTTCTTTTAAACTAGTCAATTCTCCAATAAAATGTCTTAATATAGTTTGAATTAAAGTATAAACAGAATCTTCTATAGGTTGATTTGTACTTGGTTCTACTTTTATAGCATTTAAAATATCTAATTTTTGTGCTGTATTTAAATTATTATCCCACCAACCTTTTAACTGTCTAGAAAAACCTGCTATTATCATTTCAGCTATTTGTCTGTCTGAATTATTATTAGTTCGACATATAGTAGCATACATTAACATGTTATGTAATAATGTAAGAATTTGATATTCTGAAAATCCATCTAGATTCCATTCATAGATAGATTTACCATTATAACTTAAAGCTGATTGATTACTTTCTTCAAATAACACTGTAGCGGGAGTTGGTCTCTGATAATAATTTCTAGTAAAAGGTAAAGGTTGTACCATAGGTTTAACTTCATTTATTTGATCAGTAAATTGGTTTCTTAAATCATCTTCATTATATGTAACTGTTTTTATAGAATCTTTAATATTTAAATTTCCTAATTTATTCGTTAATTTTTCTAAAAATTCATTAGTTAAAGGAGGCCTTGTATTAAATTTTTTAGTCATAATTGGAGGTTTTATTAAAGCCTGTTGAAGTAAAATGTTACTAGATGATTCTTCTATTTTACTTTTATCTTTAGATCTAGGGTAACCATGTTTCTTCTATATTAGATAATTGGGAAGCTATGGTTTGTAAATGCATATGTGTATAATTATTTTGTTTAATTAAAATACCCATATCTTCAGATTTATTATCTGTTTTTACAAAGCTTAATGCTTCTATTGAACCATACTTAATATTTCCTACAGGAGGATGTTTACTATGAATAATTTTTCCTTCTTGATCCCAAGAACGTGTTTCTTTATTTACTAGATATTTTAGGAGTTACTAATTCCTTAAACCATTTCTTAAAAGGAATTTCATAACCAAGGTCTGTTAAATCTTCGTAATATTGTTCTTTATATTCTTCTAATTGAGTTTTATTAAACGTACTAAAATACCAATCTCTAAAATTTTTATTTTTAGGATTCATAAATTCTTTTGAGCATTTTTGTCTATCCGGAATATATTTTATTGTATTTATCTTAAATTCCATTTCAGAAAAACTAGGTTCATCAGTATACAAAGCATGAGGAATTCTATGCTCATTAATTAAGATACCAGCTATATTTGAACTAGAAGCCTGATTATCTTTTTATAGTATATCTTGTACTTGTACTATGTCTTCCAAAAATAATTTTTACATCACCATTATCATCTTCTATTATAGTTTCTACTTGTCTTTTTTCTATTTTAGGGGGTACTATACTTTCTAATTTCCATGATTCTGGAAGTATTATCTCTTTCCATTTTATAGTTTTAGGTACTTCTATATTAGCTTTACTGGAATCTATTTGAAATAAAATTGTATTTCCTTTTTAGATACTAATTTTGCATTAGGATTCATAGTTGTCATTGCCTTAAAGCAAAGCCTATATATTACACATATATTTTGAGATCCTTCTTTCATATCATATCCTTGTGTTTTCATGTTTAAACACAAAGCATCCTTAAGATGAGGATCTGATAAAGATAATGAAAAATCAGGAAAACAAATAAAATAAATAGGTCCAGTACTTAGACTAGATTCAATTATCCCTAATAAGGAATCTTGAAAATTATTATGTCTATTATCTCTTAAGCATAGTAATATGGAAGTATTTAAACCTTCTCTAGTTAAAGGTTTAATAGCTATTTGTACTAATCCTAAATGTATATAGTTATATTCAGTACGTAATTCTTCTAAGATTTTGTTTGATAATAATGATAGATTATTAGTAAAATTTTGTAAACTAATACTTTCTTCTAAAGTTTTTATAATATAAGCTTGTTTAAAATCAAATAAACCTGTATTATACACTTTACTAGGCTTTATTCTAGGTATAGACCACTTATTTAAACGTTGCTCTATATTATTATACACAATTTGTTCAGTAATCTTAGAATGCTCTAGATCTTTTGATCTTTTCACCAATTGTTGTAAAAAAGCCATTGTTTTTATTTAAATTCTTTTCCTACACCAGGAATTTCCTAGCAGAACACCTCAAATCTGCGACTTCGCCTACCTCGGCCTTGCGTCGACTTACCAAGAGGTACTGCGTCACCTAGCCTAGGTCAAGTCTCTAAGAATCACTTTGGCTCTGATACCACTAATGGAGGGCGGATTTCAAGACTTCAAGTTTTCTAAGAAACTTTTTTTTTTTTACACAGTACAAAATAACATTAATAATATCACACAACTAAAGTAATATAAACAGAGTAACAAAATAACACAAAGGGTTTTTCTTCTGATGTGGATGATCAACAGATGTTGCAACCACAAAGCATACTCAACCTTTATTATTGAAAAATTTAAACTGCGGTAATTAAAATATAGTAAATTATATCCCAGATGGGAGTGTAACTGTAAAGTAAAATATATCCCTTTACAGGAGTTCAACTGTAAATTATATCCCTTTGCGGGAAAGAAATTCTAACTTTGAGAATTCTTTAAAGAAAGAAATACATACCAGAAAATTTACTTTGTATTACTGTGTGGTAATTATACAAACTCACTTCACTCCACTCAATGCATACACAAACCATATAGATATAAGTATAATAATACAAGTATGTATATACGTATAAACTTACAGTATTTGTACTATATACAGACGGCAAATCTTACCGACTTATATCAATACAAGCTTCATACAAACTAAAACCTTTTTGGAGTTTTTGTTTTTTAAATCTTTTTGGGATTTTCTGTAAATAGATGAAACACACTGGAAATCACACCAAAACCAGACACACGTTGTTGAAGATAAAAGCTTAAAGGAAAAGGAAAGTTGAAGCTAATAATATCGACCTGACATTGAAACTCTAAAACTCTGATAAAAAGAGAAAAGAGAAAGAGAAGATGACGTTTAGAAAGAGATTCCTTTCAAACTATAAGAAATCAGAAGAGGAAAAGAAGAAAGACTGCTGAAGAAATCAAAATAAACGTGCAACTTATCTCACTCTTTGAAATCCCACGAAGAAAACTTTAGAAAATATTTGGAAGGAGGAAGGAGAGACTCTGAGAAATTATGATCTGAATTCGTGGTTCCTTGACAGAAGGGAGTCATCTCAATTTATAGAAAAAAAGCAAATAGTGAACTGGTAACCCAGGTTATCAGTTACGAAGTGGGTTCCACCTTGGGCCTAGCTGATGTAGTCTTAGTGGGGACCACAATGGGAACCACTGTGGGGACAGATGAGGGACTCACAGTAGGGACCATAGTGGGGACAGATGAGGGACCCACAGTAGGGACCATAGTGGGGTCAGTAGAGGGACCCACAGATAATTTGGCAATTTTCCAGGGAGAATGATCTGATTCAAGATAAACTGTGTTGGAAGAGGATTGCTGGGAATCAGCTTTCTTTGAAGGACTTTGCAATGGAGAAGGCGATCCATCAACTGCTGGACAGTGAAAAGCACCATGACCAAATTGGCCACAACATAAACATCTAGGACCTTCATCAAAAGATGCCTCTGTACAGACAATTGAAGTTTGACCATTCTGACCACAGAGTCTACAATGTAAATCTTTGGTACTGAATGGTGACTGGGCATAGCCTGCTTGAATTGGACTTTCAGTTAAGCCTTGTAACCATCTGATTGATCTCCTCTAAGGATAATGGTTGTGGTTCTGGAATAGGCTGCAACTTTGGCGATACTGTAACACCCCAAATCCGGTTCACGCTCGTGAACCGAACCGGCATGTTACAGGCCCCGGTTAGGTCGGCTAACCCGAACCTAACTCATGCGGATCCAATCTCGGCGTCTTAAGATGAAGATACGATCCATCGTGAATGAATAAATGCGCAAAATCCTAACATGGTACTACATGAATGACATGCAAATTAAATTTCACACCATCACAATCACAATCAAAATTAGTAAAAATTCTAAAACGAAAGGGACAGAATTTCCCTAAAAATACAATTAGGGGCCACCCTGTCAAAATCGTATATTCTAACATATATACGCATAGCAACAATAGCATTCACACAAGCTTCTAATCTACTATATTCATCATTCTCTGAACTTTGGGTCCTAACCCCACTTTTGCTGCGCTACTCTGATCATTTCATTTCATGTCATTGTCATGCATTAAACATTTAATCATGTCACTCACAAAATAATAACATAATGATACAATATTAAACATTCAGAAATCTAACATGTGTGTGCACAAGACCTCATTGCTCCTCCGTCCAAGCTGGCTCATCTGAAAGAAAACATATA
>JAURVB010014868.1:0-18502 GCA_033002965.1 Piper betle
ATTGATATATGCTTATATACCTGTATAGATTATTTTGACAGGGTGGACCCTAATTGCACTTTTAGGGGAGACCCGGTCTGTTTTGATTTCAGAATTTTGATCGTAACTGTATTGGTGTGTATTTTGAATTGCTTGTCATTCATGTAGTACCATGTTAGGATTTTGCATATTTATTCATTCATGATGGATCGTATCTTCATCTTAAGACGCCGAGATTGGATCCACATGAGTTAGGTTCGGGTTAGCCGACCTAACCGGGGCCTGTAACATGCCGGTTTGGTTCACGAGCGTGAACCGGATTTGGGGTGTTACACTCAGGACCGAGTCAACTAGGACCAAGTGAGCGGTCCAGTTCCTTGTATAGGGACACCTGAGAGTTGGACGTAGACTGGCGACAGTGAGCCGTGCATCTCATTAGGGTATCCACCGTACTTAGCAGGAGACTCATAGCAGGCCTTGAGGTGACTGTAGGACCTAGAGTAGAGTTCCTGCAAGTACATGTAGGTGACTGTTTACATATGAGGATTAGAGGGACATGGGTAGATGTTAGCAGGTAGGTCTTACCCTCGGCGTAGTTTTCCAGACATAGCCCAGATTAGAACCTTGCGATACTCTAGAGTATTTGCTTGACCAACCCAGTAGGCCCTTAGGGGTGATCTAGGTTTTTCGCCGAGTTAGAAGTAGGGATTAGAACAGAAGAGAGGGATGATGATAATGTCAGAACAGACACAGGAAGTATAGAATCCAGCATGTTTGAGATGGTCAGCATCACTAGCTGGACTCGCCACGTCGGCACCACTACAGTCAATGAGGATGTATAGGACTGTTGAAGCAGTAGAGGATACGACTGATATGTATCCAGCTTCCAGGTAGTAGTTCAGCAGAACCTCCTTGAGTTAAAATTTCGAGGATGAAATTTTTATAAGGAGGGAAGATTGTAAAACCCACGATTCGAGTCAGGGTTTTATATTTAGAACTGGTCGGTTCGACCGTTATTTTCGAGTCGAGTCAGTTTTAGAACACGTGTACTGAGCCGACGCCGGTCTCGTGTATGAGCCATGAGGGTCATGTGTACCCAAGTATATTATGATAACGTCATAAACACAGCAGAAAAGGATGAGTTATCAAAATATATGAGAGTATGCAGTTCATTTTTTTTATTATGATATATAATGGATCGTAGAATTAGTTTTAGGCCGTTTACCACGTTAGGACGCGTTACAGGCATTTTGGGTGGGTTGATAGTTCTAGAGCATATCATTATGATTTTTTTGATGTTGCTTGATTTTACGGGATTTTTTTCAGATTTTTATGAATTTTTTTTAGGATTTAATACGACCTAGTTATTATACTTGGCTAGAGCTTGAGACGAGTCAAGTCTTAATTACAAGTTTGCCACCCAACCATCTCTTCTCCACCCCTGACCTTTCCTCCCCACGCCCAAACCCTAGCTGCCGCGCCACCCCTGTTCGCGCGCCACCTCCGCCACGGCCGACGCCGCCCAGCCCGGCCACCCCGACCCAGGCCCGGCCACGAGCTGGCCGCCGCGGCGCGAGGAATCACCGCGGTGACGCAGCGCTTACGTCGCCGATCGTGCCGCCGCCGACCGTCGCCACCACAATCAGGTGGTCGGCTCGACATCCTCGACCCCTTAGCTGCCTTTCCCGACCGGAGCGGAGGCCATCGCCGGCCTAGCTGGCCGGATCTAGCGACCCATCGCCGCCGCTCCATCTTATGCATTTTCTGGCGAGCCACCACCTCCGTTGGCCGTGTTGACCTTGTAGATGAGTCGGGCTCGCCGAGCCGGTTCCGAGGGTACCCAACACGACCACTTTCCGGCCAGTAGACGCCACCGGCGATTGTCGCCGGAAAACCATCGGAAGCCGCTGGAAAACCGCCAGCAGCTGCCGGAAAATCAAAATTTCTAGAATTCACTGGAATTCATCGAATCTTCCGCAGGGCTCACCCAGTCGAGCCCGATCGAGCTTCGGACGCCGATGAGCGCCAAATTTGAGTTTCGAGACACGCGACGGAACCCTAACTGTCGCCAATTGTTGACAACGTGAGGTATAATTACCTCCGATTTATTTATTTAAAATTGATGATAATTGTTAGCATAGAATGCTAGGGTTGATTAATTATCATGATTAATGTCTTGACCATGAATAAAGTAAAGATGTGCATGATGAGATTGTTAGCGAATGAAGTAAGTGATCTAATGAGATGAATTGTGTATGAGCACGTTAATCTAGTACGATGCAACTTAGAAGAACAGAATAAAATATGGTATGAATAGTTTGAGTTAGGATTATTTACTCTTATAATTATCTGATTGTTATTTTGATGGATGATCTTGTGGTTACATTGTGTGTGATGTTATTGAGTTTGATGCATCATTTAGTTAGTGGGCGTTAGTATTTAGTTTTGATGTGTAGGTACTGAGTAGGAGCTCGCCGCCTAGGCGCGATGACACGCTTGGAGCTTCTACCAGGTCCGTTTAGGACTCGTCTGTTTTACTTTTTTCTATTGTATGTTTGATTTAATGCCTACATGACGAGTTAAGTGGTGCTTTATCGGATCCCACTTAACTTGGGGCATTTAACCGAATAGTTTTTCCGGATTAATAAACCCTCGAGGATGAGATCCCTCGAGGATGATTTCAAAAATAAGATCCACCACAAGTTGCCTTCGGGCCTATTATATAAATCCCTACCCAGCCATATATATATATGTAGTTTTCGCGTTTTCAGTGAGACGAGAGATGGATAAATCGACTGCACGTACCATGCAGAGGATGCCGTGACAGTCAAAGCGGGCTCTCGATTAGTGCCAGCGAACTGTTCCATTCCCGAGGGATCCTGACAACTCCGCGTTTGAGTTCCTCACACCCGGAGAACGTGGAGGTTTACGGGTACTGTTTAGTACAGCGCATGTCCGGACTTGTGGTTCAAAGGGTACTAAAGGCGACTGCCTGAGAGTACTCGGCCTTCGTGCTCAAGGCAAGGAGAAATATGGAGGTAAGGAGAGGGCTTAGGATAAAGTTTCACAAGAAGTACTGAAAAAGAAGTGCCGAGAGCGGCATAGTACCAGCAGCAGATCAGTAAGTTCGGGATGCTACCGGGTCTGCAGCCCAGTGGCTCCTCAATAGTGCCCTTCAGAGTGTTCACGTGATGTATATGTTGTTTTCTTTCATATGAGAGTTTGCTCTCATAGCAAGTTTGTTATAATTATTTTATTTTCTGAACCAGTAACACTTTTTACTGACGTGTTTTTATACTATATGTAGGTAATAATCACGAGTTGGAGGAGCCAGCTTGGACGGGAGGAGCAATGAGGTCTTGTGCACACACATGTTAGATTTCTGAATGTTTAATATTGTATTATTATGTTATTATATTGTGAATGACATGATTAAATGTTTGAGCATGATGATATGATGTGAATGAAATGCTAAGACACGATAATAGAATGCAAAATATGATCAGAGTTGAGCAGCGGAAGCGTAGTGGGTTGAGACCCAAGCTTCAGAATGAATACGTTATGACTGAGATTCTGTGTGATTGTTAATGCATGCCGATATATTTGTATATATATTATTTTGACAGGGTGGCCCCTAATTACATTTTGAGGGGAAATTCTATCCCTTGCGTTTTAGAATTTTTACTAATTTTGATTGTAATTGTGTTGGTGTGAAAATTAGTTGCACGTCATCCATGTAGTATCATGTTAGGGTTTTTATGAATTTATCCATGCATGACAAGTCCTATCTACATCTTAAGACGCCGAGATTGGATCCGCATGAGTTAAGTTTGGGTTAGCCGACCTAACCGGGGCTAGTAACATGTCAGTTCGGTTCACGAGTGTGAACCGGATTTGGGGTGTTAAAGCGCCGATCGGATTTCAGGGCCGAATCGGTCACCGAATCGCCCGAGTTCGGCTGATCCCGACCGATTTAACTCGGAATCAGAATCGGCCGATTTAAATCGGAATCATTTTTTAAGGAAATTAATAAAATACCCTAGGTATGATTTTTATTAAATTATTTATGCATGGGTAAAATGGTAATTTGGATTTTAAAAACCTAAAATAAACCTACTCCCCCCACACCGCCGCCGCTCGTCCGCCCGCCGCCGCCCCATTTCTGCCCTCCACCGTGCGTCCCCGAGTCCGGGCTCACCGCCGACCTCGCTGCCGACCTTGCAACGTCGCCGCCGACGTGTGGCCGAACCGAATCGGGCTGTGACGCACGAATCGCCGCCGACTCCGGGCTGCCGACTGTTCGTCCGACCGGGCTGCCGACATCCTCTGACATCACCGCCGACCGGCCGCCAGCGGCCGGCGGCGGCGGGTAAAGAGCGGAGGGTGGCATTCTCGTAATTAAAAGTTGACTCGAGTTTAACTCGAGTTAAAAATAATAATTAATTCTAAATAATTTTAAAAAATCTTAAAAATATTTAAAAATATCCTAAACTATAATACATAGAATAATATCAAAATAACATCAATACCTAATCTTAATATATTTATATTATGAATTGTTAAATTATTATATATGACCGATTAAACTAATTTGGACCGATTCAACTGAACCGATTCCTGGCCGATTCAGACCAATTCCGATTCCGATTCTGACTCCCTGGAAAACTGATTCCGATTCCGATTCCGATTCATGCAACCATGGTCTAGGCTACAAAAAAATATGGTCAAGAAAACTCCTGTCAAATTTTTTCACTTTATAGTCAGGTTAAGTAATATTTCTAGTGTAAATTCTTTGACCAGCTGCCTAGGTTTTTATCTTGCCATGCTTAACTACTATGGGACTTCTCACATGATGGACCCCGTCTGACCAAATAATCCTCCAAAAAACATACTTGTTTGTTAGCTTATTTGCACCCACTCCAGGTTTCATCTCCATCTTATAAGTCTTTCCTTCCCCATCTTGCTGAATGTCAGACAGCTCGGCTTGACGGTGATCGAAACTCTCGCCGGAGCGAGCACTCGGACAGTTATGTCCCAGGAGTGCCCACATTTTTAGTGTTCGATTAATCGTTACGGACCTGTTTAGGCCTGGGACTGTGATTGGTGTTGGGTTTTAACACCCAAAAGCAGAAATCCCTGAACTCCTTGATATGTCCTTAACAAGTACTTAACAATATTCAATAAAACACACAATAATTTGGTAATCTCAAAATATACTAAAAATCACAAATCATCAATTATTACCAATAATAAGTACACAATCACTCAATTGTGAAATCCTCACACTCTCTAATTGGAAACAACTCACAATCTCTTAACACTCATCTCTAAAACGAACACACTCCAATTAGAAATACATCACAACTTCACATACTCTTACTTGTGTACTCTCTTCAATTCAACTCTACTCTATTTTACTCACAATACAACTACATATTTATAGACAACGAAAACCAGCCTCGTAGATACGAAGAGCCACAACACTAAATATTCATCATCTTCAACCATTCTTTTCGAATCCCTCGTACCTCTTCAAATAAATCCATGTCTTTACAATCCTCCATGTAGTTGCATGTATTCTCATATTCATCGTATGATGAGGGACCCTAACAATTCTCCCCTCCCGAATCATACGGAACACACTAGGGTTGCTTTTAGCACCGTTACATGCGAAAGAGATACAACCCTTCCAATCTCCCCTTCTCGCCCCATACCTTTATCTCCCCTGATTGAAACTCTAGCACATCTTCCTCTCCTTCTTTGGGGAAAGATTATGACTTTGCTTTTCGTCTTTTAGGATCAACTTCTCTTCAAACATCTTTACTAACCCATCCACTCGGGCTTCTAAAAATATCTCATTTTCATCTTCCAACTTGACATCAACCTTTCTTCTATCACAAGTATGATCATGACTAAGAATCTTATTACCTAATTCCATTTCTACCTCAGTATGATCAACCCTTCGACGCCATACTTGCTTAGGAGACCCATCAAGAGTACTTCCACTGACATATCGAACAAATGTCCTGTACAAACTACCATATTTTTCCCCTTTTGCAATGATATGTGCTCCCTTGGATAACTTCCATACTCTTCTAACAAATTGAGAACTATAGCCAATATCATCCAACTTACCCAAAGACAATATATTTTCTCTCAAGCTTGGAATATATCTCACATCTTTCAAAAATAATTTGTGACCCAAACTAGTCACCATATGCACATCTCCCATGCCAACAACACGTGATGTATCACCATTTCCCATCTTCACAATTCCCAAATTTTCTGATTTATAGGTAATGAAGAGTTCTCTACATGATGTTGCATGAAAAGATGCTCCAGAATCCACAATCCACCTTGAATTATCTGTCTTACGAAAACACCTATCATTACAAGAAGTAATAAGTACTGAGTTATCAATAGAATTGACTTCATCATTTTGTTGTTCTTGGTCCTTTTCCTTGTCATGTTGCATATCCCTTGTTAATTTCCAGCAATACCTTTTTATGTGACCAACCTTGTTACAATAGAAACACCTTACTACCTTTCTTTCATTATTTGTCCGCTTGAACTTACTCTTTCTCTCCTCAGAAACCAAGGCTTGCTCCCATGAAGATGAAGTTGACATTGCTGACTTTCTCCTTAACTCCTCTGACAAGAGTGATGCTGTAACAGAGTTTAAGTCAAGTACAGAAACATGGCTCAAACTCATAATTAAATTATCCCACGAGTCCGGCATTGAACAGAGAAGTAAGGTGGCTTGTTCTTCCTCATCAACCTTTGCACCTGTTCCTAACAAGTCATTCACCAAGCTATTAAACACATTTAAGTGTTCATGAATAGAAGTCCCATCCTTCATCTTCAAATTATACAATTGCCTCCTTAGAAAAATCTTACTTACTAAGGACTTGGCTTCATATATTCTGTGAAGACTATCCCACAAAGCCTTTGCCGTTGTATCAATAGTATGCACATTAAATAATACCTTATCATCCAAGGCCAATAAAATATCAGCCTTAGCAATCTCATCTATTTCAATAAATTGTGCATCTGTCATACCTTCTGGTTTCTGATCCATGCCTTTAAGAGCAACAGCACAACCATCTTTCACCAATATAGCATTAATCTTCACTTTCCACATAGGAAAATTACTTCCATCAAATTTAGGAAGTACAAATTTGGTTGTACTCTTCTCAGCCATCTTGTGTCAAAAGCAAATAAGAAGTTCAATCTTCTCCACGAACCTCCACAGGGCGGATAAACCAAAGCTCTGATACCACTTGTTGGGTTTTTAACACCCAAAAAGAAATCCCTGAACTTCTTGATATGCCTTAACAAGTACTTAACAATATTCAATAAAACACACAATAATTTGGTAATCTCAAAATATACTAAAAATCACAAATCATCAATTATTACCAATAATAAGTACACAATCACTCAATTGTGAAATCCTCACACTCTCTAATTGGAAACAACTCACAATCTCTTAACACTCATCTCTAAAACGAACACACTCCAATTAGAAATACATCACAACTTCACATACTCTTACTTGTGTACTCTCTTCAATTCAACTCTACTCTATTTTACTCACAATACAACTACATATTTATAGACAACGAAAACCAGCCTCGTAGATACGAAGAGCCACAACACTAAATATTCATCATCTTCAACCATTCTTTTCGAATCCCTCGTACCTCTTCAAATAAATCCATGTCTTTACAATCCTCCATGTAGTTGCATGTATTCTCATATTCATCGTATGATGAGGGACCCTAACAATTGGTGGATAATTGAAGCTAAGTAAACTTGATTTCTTTGATGGGCAAGTGTGTTTCTTGCCCGTGATCGCCAGGATTTGCGTCGAATTCATGCCGGAGTTGCAGAGAATGTCGATGTAGTCGTCGATGGAGAGGTCGTAGACAAGTCCGTGATCCATTGCCTTGTTGGGTCGGACATGGCCAGCTCCATATGAGAAGGGGTTTGCCTCCTTCTCGTTTTTGTCAATGATGGTCTCCATGTGATTGTCTCTTGTCCTTGCTGATCATGTTAAGTGGATTGTTAGAAATGAATTTGTGCAATTCAAATATGTATAAATGCTATTTTAATGTTCTCTGCATGTTTTATAGATCATTAAAAAACTAAATTTGCCACAGAAAGATGAATGAGTCTGGCTTTGCTTTCAAGTTGTATATCTAGTTCTAAAATTGTATTTCGACTAAATAATCGCGTAAGCTTTACTTGGTTAAAACAGCTTCAAATCAAACCCTCTTATGGACCATTTTGATCATGTACGAAAAACAGAGTAACTAAATAACAATCAAATTTTATGGTCTATAGTCCTTTTACTTCTTTTTCTCCACCACTTGTCTCGAAACAAGGGTCATATGAGTTGGTCACATACTAAACGAGGACTTTTTTCTTTTTTGAAAAAGTATTGAATTATATTTACCTTAAAAATCTTATGTTTTCAATAATTTTAAGTATTAGGTAGAATAAAAAGATGAAATATGAATTGTATTTACCTGTTGTCATGATTGCTGATTCAATGGCAGAAGGGCTCCAATCAGGATGGAGGGATTTAAGCTAGGACACCAATGCCGGCGACATGAGGGCAAGACATGGAAGTGCTGGACAATAAAACTAAGGTTGCTAATTGAGCGAGCCAGCTCGTGAGCATTTTGTATTCGGTTCGGCTCGACTTGACTTAAAACTCGATATTAAAATGCTCGAGCTCGAACTCGAATTTTATGAGCCAAGCTTGAGCAAGGCCGTGTTCGACGGGACTCGACTCGGTTATAACTCGAACTCGATTCGATAAAATAATATAATAATATAGTCTTTATATTCTATTATATATATATATATAATTTTTTTTCACCCGTTGGATTGAATCCAACGGTTGAAAAAATCCAACCGCATCCCCTCCACCCCCCCCCCCACCTAGCCGAACTTGCGCCAATCGCTCCTCCCCCTGTTTTTGCCGGCACTGCCTCAGGACACCGGGGGCCATCCAGGCTTGGGGAAGGGTCAGGGGGGGTGCTAGGGATGGTCACCCGGTCGTGACGATGATTGCCGGCGGTGGCCGAACAACTTGCAATGCAATAAGAGAAAAGGTGGGGGCTTTCTAGCCCCTGAGCGGCACCTCAAGTTAGACGGAGGTTGATGACAACGAGGGAGGGTTGACGATAAGACGGTGGCATCGAGGTGACCAATTGTGCCAAGGCCGGCAGCGCTCCATGAGAGCAAGGAGGGGCGGCGAAGAGGGTAAGGGAAAGAGAAAGAGGGGACAGGAAGTACAGCAACACAGAACCAGGGCTTTGGCTTTGACCAGAGGCAAGAAAGCTCCCAACTTTCCTCTCAGGCACGAGTCGGCTTTGGCTTTGGCTGCGACCAGAGGGTGGTGAAGGTGGGCAGATCTATGGCTACTTGGTATCTTCTTGGCGCAACAAGGTGTTGCCGGCAATAGTGAGAGGGCCTGCTGATAGACTTTATTTAGAATTTAGATTTCATATCAAATTATCGAGAGAAATAAAATAAATAAATGAAATAGCGGAAGCGTACCTGAAGCCATAAAGAAATCAGAGTCTTGATCACTTAGGTTTTGGATCTTCCAAATTCAAGACTAGTTTTCTAAACCAAAGTTCTGGACAATGGGATACCAGAACGAAAACCAGATATGAATTCAGGGACCATAACCTCCATATTTATAGCCTTAGTTCCATAAATTCAATTCCACCCATAACGAAAGAGAATTTATGAAAAGGTATCTACACATTAAATTCCACACTTTTCTCATTAAATTCCACACCTTAATTTATGGCTCATAACCTTTAACTTTAGTAGATCAATTTAATTTAGCCAACCTTATATAATAACATATGATACAATTCCTGATTCATGTATATATTTATGTCCAATTTCCAACAATCTCCCACTTGGACTTAATATATACACAAAATAATTGTATAACTTTATGAGCTCCAAACATATGTCATTATACCAAAATAACAATCTCGTCCATTAATCAATGTCAATATAGGATCAAGGCGATTTTCGTCACAATGAGCGTAACTAAACCTTCCATGGTCACATACACCAACATAATCAAATGACATAGATCAAGTATGGATGTGTAGCATGAAAATTACATGTAATTTGATCTGAACATGCCTATTTTCAACTGGTCCAACCTTATGAGATCACCAAAATACCAAAACAGAGTGAACCTTAAACCAAAATACTGCAGTTTATTACAAACTCCCACTAAAGTAACATATCATCAAATGATACAATACCCATCTGAGCAACATGCTCATGAAAGACCTTGGGTAGTAATCCTTTAGTAAGCGGATCCGCAACCATGGAGTTTGTTCCAATATGTTCTATTGATACTTTACCACTCTGAACTCTTTCTTTTACAACAAGAAACTTGATCTCTATATGTTTTGATTTAGATGAGCTCCTGTTGTTATTTGAATATGACACTGCAGACTGATTGTCACAGAATATCTTAAGTGGTCTTTCAATATTATCAACAATACGCAGCCCTGTGACAAAATTCCGCAACCATATTCCCTGATTGGATGCCTCATAACAAGCTATGAATTCGGCTGCCATAGTGGAAGAAGCTATGAGTGTCTGCTTAGCACTTTTCCAAGAAATAGCTCCGCCAGCTAGTAGATAGACATAGCCAGAAGTGGATCGACGACTATCTTGACATCCAGCAAAATCGGAATCAGAATATCCTGTGATCTCAAGTTGATCTGATTTCCGATATGTGAGCATGTAATGTTTTGTTTTCTGAAGATACCTCATGACCCTTTTGGCTGCTATCCAGTGATCCAACCCTGGATTACTTAGATATCTGCCCAACATTCCAACAATATACGCAATATCTGGACGCGTACATACTTGAGCATACATAAGACTTCCCACTACTGAAGCATAGGGAATCTTTTGCATTTCCTTTTCTTCTATATCATTTTTGGGGCACTGATTGAGACTGAATTTGTCTCCCTTAGAAATAGGGGTATCTCCTGGTTTACAATTTTGCATGCCAAATCTTTTAAGCACTTTTTCTATATATGTCTTTTGTGATAATCCAAGTATACATCGATCGCGATTCCGATGTATTTGAATTCCTAATACAAAAGATGCATTACCAAGATCTTTCATTTCAAATTTCTTTGACAAAAGATTCTTGGTTTCGTGCAAAAAATCTATATTATTACTGGCAAGTAATATATCATCAACATATAAAACCAGGAAAATATACTTACTCCCACTAAACTTATGGTATATGCAATCATCAATCACATTCAACTCAAAACCAAATGAAAGAATCACTTGATGAAATTTGTGATACCATTGACGAGAAGCCTGCTTAAGTCCATAGATAGATTTCTTTAATTTGCAAACCATCTTCTTTGAATCTCCTAATACAAAGTTTTCTGGTTGCACCATATAAATTGTTTCATCAATGTCACCATTTAGAAACGCAGTCTTTACATCCATCTGATGTAACTCAAGATCAAAATGTGCCACCAATGCCATAATTATTCTAAACGAGTCTTTCGATGAAACTGGAGAGAAAGTCTCATTATAATCAATGCCTTCCTTTTGAGTAAAGCCCTTTGCAACAAGACGAGCCTTATATCTTTCTATATTACCCTTCGAATCCCTCTTGGTTTTAAATATCCATTTGCAACCAATGGGTTTCGCACCTTCAGGCAATGAGACAAGATCCCAAACGTCATTAGTTTTCATGGACTTCATCTCTTCATTCATGGCATCAATCCACTTTTGAAAATTAGAACTCTTCATGGCTTGATGAAAACTGATTGGATCATCATTAACCATTTCATTATTATCCTCATGTTCTTGGAGAAAGATAATATAATCATCTGAAATTGCTTTTCTCCTTTCTCTTGTGGATCTCCTCAATGGCATTTGCTCTTGAGGTTGTTGAGTTTGTTCTTCAGGTATAACTTGAGTAGGGAGATTCTCGACATTGTCTTGTAATTCTGGTATTGTTTCTTGAACAACATCAGAAATATGATCCTGATTCTGATTTTTATCAAGAACAATTATGGGAAGAGAATCAGATTCTTCTTCAAAAACAAAGTCTCTAACCTCATTTCCCCTTTCCAAACCAACATCCTCAAAAAACTGGGCATTTCTCGTCTCAAAAAATGACTTAATAGTGGGATCATAAAACTTATACCCTATTGACCGATCAGAGTACCCAACAAAATAACTGCTAACTGTTCTTGAGTCCAGTTTCTTTTCATTTGGCCTATAAGGCCTTGCCTCAGCTGGACAACCCCAAATGCGTAAATGCATTATACTGGGCCTTTTTCCGGTCCATAATTCATAAGGGGTCTTAACTGTTGCTTTTGTTGGTACTCTATTAAGAAGATATACTGCTGTCTTTAGTGCCTCACCCCAGAGTGAATCAGGCAAAGTAGTATGAGCAATCATACTTCTTACCATGTCCTTTAATGTTCGGTTTCGTCTCTCAGCAACACCATTCATACTAGGAGTACCTGGCATTGTGTATTGCGGGACGATTCCACACTCTTCTAGAAATTTGGCAAATGGTCCTGGACGCTGTACACCTGATCCATCATATCTGCCATAGTATTCACCACCACGATCAGATCTGATAGCCTTAATAGTTCTGTCAAGTTGGTTCTCAACTTCAGCTTTATATGCCTTAAATACTTCCAATGCTTGAGACTTCTCATGAATGAGATAAAGGTAACCATAACGAGAATAATCGTCTATGAACGTAATAAAATATTGTTGACCATTCCAAGAAGCCGTAGGGAAGGGCCCACAAATGTCCGTATGTATTAGTTCTAAGACGTTTGAAGATCTATTGGCACCTAGTCTCCTTATATTTGTTTGTTTTCCCTTAATGCACCCAATACAGATTTGAAAATCTGCAAAATTAAGAGAATCAAGAATTCCATCTGACATAAGTCGTACAATTCTTTGTTTAGAAATGTGTCCTAAACGCTTATGCCATAGTAAAGCAGAATTCTCATTGGTTAATTTTCTCTTTGTACCACATAGTTCCACATGCAAGGTTTCATTAAAAGATGCAATAGTATCAAGTAAATATAGATTATCATAAAAAGACAAGGACCCTGTACCCACAATATTTGAATTTAGAAAAAGACTAAACTTATTATTTCTAAATGAACAAGAGTAACCAGATTTGTCCAATATAGAAATAGAAACCAAATTTCGTCTAAAAGACGGTACTACATGTGTCTCTTTCAAATCCAAATAAAATCCTGTCTCTAATAATAATCTAAAAATCCCTATTGCTTCAACTATAACTGATTTGCCATCACCCATATAGATGAATCTTTCAGCATCATTTGGCTTTCTGTAACTCAGGCAACCCTGCATTGACACACTTATGTGAGTAGTAGCACCTGAATCTAGCCACCAAGTGTGTATTGGTACTGAAACTAGATTAACCTCAGAACAAACAAAATTAAGAAATGAACCTTTCTTTACACGCCAGGCGTGATACTTAGTGCATTCCTTCTTCATATGTCCAGGTTTACCACAAAAGAAACAGCAAGAAACTTGATTTTCTTTCTTTTGCTGTTGCGTGTGAGACCCATTATCAGCATCCTTAGCCCTCTTTCTTTTCTTATTTTTATCCTTATAGGTACTAGCCAAGTGAGCACTCTCAACCTGTTCTTGCTTCAATCTTTCTTCTTCTTGCACACAATAAGAAATAAGCTCATTAAGAGTCCATTTATCCCTTTGACAGTTGTAACTGACCTTGAATTGACCGAATTGTGCAGGTAGAGAAATTAAAACTAAATGCACGAGCAAATCTTCAGATAGCTCTAACTTTAGTGCTTTTAGTTTTGAAGCAATATTTGACATCTCTAAGATGTACTCCCTTATGCTTGTTTTGCCTTTATACTTCATTGAAATCAAGTTCGTCAACAGCGTACTTGTTTCAGCTTTATCATTTTTGACAAAACGTTTTTCAATTTCTTTAAGAAACTCACTGGCTGTAATAACCTTTTCCGAAACATCGCCCCTGAAGGTCTCTGGAATTCCCCGTTTCATGATCATAAGACTCATGCGATTTGAACGTTCCCATTTCTCAATGTCCCGTTTGTCCTCATTGGAACTTTTATCAGTAAGAGAAGCAGGTTGTTCAGTCCTTAATGCAAGGTCAAGATCCATGCAGCCGAGAATAATCATTATGCTTTCTTTCCAATCCTTAAAGTTATCTTTAAGCATTGGTACTGAGTTTATGTTGGCAGAAAATATAGAAGCAGACTGATTAACTGAAGAGAAAACAACATGCCCACAAATAAGATTAATAATTTTTAATCCCATTAATAGATACCTAGCACAACATCAATATTTAGTCTTTGGACAGAAATATCAATTTGTAAATGGTACTCTTAGTGCAATAATCAAATATAGATAATAAATCCTGTCAAATAATAAACCTTCCTTTTGGCCGATTTATCATTCACATGGAAACCTAAAAATTATCTCATATTTATTATTTTAATGTCATAATCAAATATGGATAATAAATCCTGTCAGATAAAAAACCTTCCTTTTGGCCGATTTATTATCCACATGGAAACCTGATAATTATCCCATATTTATTACAATAATGAGTCTTTAGTGTAGTAAAATATGAACAATAAATCCTGTCAAATAATAAACCTTCCTTTTGGCCGATTTATCATCCACATGGACACTTGATAATTGTCCCATACCTATTACCACATATGAATATAGAATTCTGTCAAACATTAACCTTCCTTTTGGCCGATTAATATCCACATGAATTAAATACTCATAATTATCTTAATATTTAAAAAATAAATTAATTTCCACAAAAGAGGCTACTTTGGCAGCATATTGTAGTCCTTAATAAATTTTAAAATATTAATTATGTTTTAACCAAAAGGTTATAAAAAAAAAATATCTTTATGTGGGAGTTTCCAAAATTATAACCTTTTGTAACTTTATTTTCCTCATGTTATGTTACCAAAAGAGGACCTTAATTTTGGGATTAAATCCCACAAAAATTTATAAAATAAAACCTAAGGCTCAATAATTTGATATGAAGTTGGCTCTGATGCCGCTTGATAGACTTTATTTAGAATTTAGATTTCATATCAAATTATCGAGAGAAATAAAATAAATAAATGAAATAGCGGAAGCGTACCTGAAGCCATAAAGAAATCAGAGTCTTGATCACTTAGGTTTTGGATCTTCCAAATTCAAGACTAGTTTTCTAAACCAAAGTTCTGGACAATGGGATACCAGAACGAAAACCAGATATGAATTCAGGGACCATAACCTCCATATTTATAGCCTTAGTTCCATAAATTCAATTCCACCCATAACGAAAGAGAATTTATGAAAAGGTATCTACACATTAAATTCCACACTTTTCTCATTAAATTCCACACCTTAATTTATGGCTCATAACCTTTAACTTTAGTAGATCAATTTAATTTAGCCAACCTTATATAATAACATATGATACAATTCCTGATTCATGTATATATTTATGTCCAATTTCCAACACCTGCTCCTTGGTAGGGTGAAGTACAGCAACACAGCACCAGGGCTTTGCGGGCTCGTTGGCCGGACAACAACTAAGAGGAGAGGGCCTCTCCTCTCCTTGGTGCAAACTCACTCCAGCAGTAGCACTTCAAGGCAAGGGTGGCTCCAAGTCTCCAAACAGATCAGCCCAACTAGGATCCCTAGGCGAGGCTGCGAGATGATCCGAAACTACTTTTCTTCTCAATTCCGGCGGCTGCGACGTTTTCCGACTATTGGGGCTTCAAACAACAACATTCCAAGACAGTGGTGCCCCGGCAAGATGGCGATACGGCAGTGGAGGGGGCGGAGCTGAATGACTGTGACCAGGTCATGAATGTGACTAAATTTAGCTCAAGCGCAAGGGTTCGATCACATGGCATAGTTCTAACAGATGGCTTATATATATATATATATATATATATATATATATATATATATATATATATATATATATATTAGGATGAGGTAAGTTGAGACAAGGTATATATTTAATTTTTTGTTTAATTACTTGTACAACCTTAGTATGAGCTTCAGTCTAAGGAGGTGGATTCTTTTTCAATCTTTGAAACAACAATTTATAGTCTTTTGCTAAATTTTTATAAAATTCTGCCATATAATTTAGACTTCCTAAGAATCTTTGTAGTTGATTCTTATCTAATATTTTATCTGGAAATTTACTAGAGAAATCTATTACTCTTTGTATAGGTCTTATATTTCCTTTTTCAATACTATGTCCTAAAAATCTTATTTGATTTTGTACAAAAACCATTTTAGACTTAGATAAAACTATTCCATTAGTTATAGCTATTTTATAAAATTAATTTAAGTGTTTAAAATGTTGATCTATATTATTGAAATAAATTAATACATCATCAATGTATACAATCATAAAACTTACATATGGATTAAATATATCATTCATAATTTTTAAAATTCTGAAGGTGCATTCTTTAATCCAAATGATATAACGTTACATTCATATTGTCCAAATGCTACATTAAAAGCAATTTTATATCTATCTTCGTCTTTAATTTGTATTTGCCAAAACCCTGATTTCAAATCAAATTTACTAAATATTTGTACATTATATAATCTTTTTAGTAAATCTTTCTTATTCGGGATTGGATATCTTATCTATTTTAAAACTTTACTTAAAGGTTTATTCTGATGCTTCTAAAAGATTAATTAAACTTTGCTTTTCTTCCTCAGGAATGTTTAATTCTTTTTAGCTTTTACTGGTTTCTTTTCTACATTAGTAGTTTTCTTTCTTCTTTTATAAGGAATAAAAGATTTACTACGTTTATTTTTATTAGCTTTATTTTTATTAGGATATTTAGGGGTTATATTAGTTCCAAACTGTTGGCAAAATTCTCCTAATTCTCTTTTTCCTAATAATTTTTGTTTCTTTAATTGATTTCTTAAATTCAATTTATTACAAAGTTTTAATCCTTGTAAGATAACTTGTCCTACCAATTATCTAAAAGTATATATAGAATAAGGAATTGTACCATGCATTTTCCTTAATCTATTTCTAACTCTTTCCGCCAAAAGTGTAGGTAAACCAGAAATAAATCTTTCTTTCCAAACATCACTATTTGAATCTACTCTTTGATATAATAAGGTTAAAAATGCATCTCTATACCATCTGAAATGTGTCAAAGTTGGACATCTCAGATTTAATATCAACTCTTGTATTCTTTCATTAAGTTGATTAATATTACCTACAAAGTAATGTAATATTGTCTGAACTAAAGTATATACTGAATCTTCTCGTACCTGCTGAGTGCTAGGGTCTATTTTTACAGCATTTAAGATTTCTATTTTTTGAGGTTGTGTTAAATGATTATCCCACCAACCTTTAAGTTGGCCTGTAAACCCTGCAATTATCATTTCAGAAATTTGTCTATCTGAATTATTATTTGTTCTACAAATAGTAGCATACATAAGTATATTATGTAATACTGTTATTATCTGATATTCAGACTGTCCATCAATATTCCATTCATAAACAGACTCTCCATTGTATTGTGATAAAGTAATATTTTGGTTTTCTTCAAATAATAAATTAGCAGGAGTTGGTCTTTGATAATAATTTAACGTTTGAGGTAAAGGATTTTTCTTTGCTACATTTATAGAATCTAGTAAACTGATTTATCAAATCTTCAGATTCATATCCTTTAATAGTTTTAATTTTTAAATCTCCTAGTTTTCCTGTTAACCTTTCTAAAAATTCTTCTGTATAGGAGGTCTTTTATTAAACTTAGTAGTTATCATAGGAGGTTTAATCAATACAGGTTTAAGAATTTCTTCTTCAACCTTTTCTTTACCTTTCTGTCTAGGAGTCCAATTATCTTCTATATTTGATAATTGATTTGCTATGGTTTGTAAATGCATATGGGTATAATTATTTTGTTTTATAATTATAGCTATATCCTCTGGTTTAGACTCAGTCTTAACGAAGGACATTGCTTCTATTGTTCCATGTTTAATACTGCCTACAGGAGGATGTCTACTAGTAATAATTTTACCATCAGTTGTTTCCCAATTTCTAGGTTCTTTATGAACTAAGATTTTAGGAGTTACTAATTCCTTAAACCATTTTTTAAAAGGAATTTCATATTTTAAAGCTTTTAAATCTTTATAATAAAGTTCTTTATATTCTTGTCTTTGAGTTTCATTAAATATGTTAAAATACCAATCTCTAAAGGTTTTATTTCTTTGTTGCATAAACTCTTTAGAGCATTTCTTCCTATTTGGTTCAAAGTCTATAGTATTTATTTTAAATTCCATATCTGAGAAACTTGGCTCATCCGTATATAATGCATGAGGTATATTATGTTCTGACATAAGAATTCCAGCTACATTAGAACTAGAAGGTTTATCATGTTCTGATATAAATCTTGTA
>JAURVB010014869.1:0-119267 GCA_033002965.1 Piper betle
TAATGGGCTACATATCATTAATACAATTACACATATTAACAACCTTCGTTGTGGAAATGCAAAGCACTGTCATAAGTTATGAATCCTATTTGTGCTCTTGGAAAACCAGGCAGCACATCGAAACAGGATTTTATGGTCTCTGCTACAACCTGATAGAGGTCAACAAAAAGTTTATTAGATTGATGATAGGAATACAGGACTGATAGCTAAACCAAAACAACATAAACCAACAACTGTTGTGACGAGAATCCCCGTTACCTTAATCATACCACTTCTACCAGCATAAAAGGACACATCAATGATGAAAAAGTACAACGGCGGCATTGGGGGCCGCTTCATATAATCTGCTGGAGTAAAAAACTTTACACTACCTTTTGAGAGCTCTGGCCTCTGATCCGCATCACATCTTCTACCACTTGCATCCAAAAGAGAGAAATACTCTCCAGGAATTACAGATAAATCACAAGAGGAAACAAATAATCTAAGCAACAGTAAATTACCAATGATTGAGAAACTTTCAAACACATATAATAAAGATTAAAACGTAAAAATATTTGAGCAGGCATAACATGTTACCATGACTTATCCAAAAAACAAAGTGGGAAAGAGGAAGCAACATACATGCACACATAAGCTCAACAAAAAAACTACACACAATTTGTATTAAAGATATACCATCTAAATAACAATGTTACCATATATGCTCCTGCATCATCTAAGTACGTCACCAAATTCTCTCGAATTCCATATTTTTATGAGCCAAAAAGTAAAAAATCCGGATCCAGTGTCTGACTACTCCAAGATAAATCTTATCAAGAGAATAGTTGAACTGCAGCATGCTTTTTATACACATCAGGAAAAGGCTGTTAGCAGAAAGCAGGAAATCATCATCAATATCCACTATTCTCAAATGTTGGGGCGGAGGATAAGGATTTTATTTCTTCATTATGCTAAATCATGAGCCCAATCTACATTCATATTTTCATAGTTTCATATCAATTTTTATAACGTCCATCCATGTATGCTTTGACCTTCCCCTTCTCCTCTTTAAACCAAGAATGGGAGATATGCAATGTCCCTGCAGTTGATCGCCGAAGTTTGTTTTTAGATACGGCCAAACCGTCTAACAAACAATTTTTTGTACTTAATGTTCAATTATTGTCACCTTAAGCCATTTTTCTCATCTGGTCATTTTGGAGCAAGTCATTCCTAGTGTACTCATGCTTCCATCCGTCTAAAAATCCTAATTTCAGCTCTTCGAACCTGTCAATATGGTTATTTTTAGTATCCGAGATATAATGCATTCATATATTTGTACATGTTGATGTTCGCTAGCTCAAGCACAAACATATACATTTGATATCAGGGACACAAGTCATGACCTCTCGTATTCATGCATTGTTGCTAGGGCATAAATATTCATCATAAACTCATGCATTAGCTCACATCCATACAACCCACAAATTAACAGAAATTGTACCATCTTCGTTAGGACTTGCCATGCATTTCAATCTCCCATGTTAATATATACAGCTTCCAATTGTACCATCTAGCTACTAGTATATACACATATATACATGACCACTTCCAATTTGATTTATAATCATCTTCTTCATCGAGAACCTTGCCCCACCACTCTCCAGTCTAGAAAATGCCTAGCAGCAGCAACATTTCACCAAGCACTGATTCCCCACAAAAGATGGTCAAGCAATTGAATGGCTCATGGATAGCCGACCTGCACATCTCCCCCGACCTCCTAATCGACGTCATGGAGACCGGCGGCATCCTGACGCTGCCGGCGACTTCCACCGTGGTATTGGACCGTATTCTGACGCCGGAAGAGGTGGCAGGCTGCCGTCGGGAGACGGGCATCGACCGGCCAGCCTACGGCCTGGGGGGCGAGCTGTTCACCGTCAACTTGAGCTATTGGGAAGGCGTTTACCGAATGTTGGGGCCATGGGCAGAGGTGCAGGCCATGGGTGAGTTGGTTAAGAACGCATATGTAAGCTTGTGGAGGTTCGTTAGGCCCAGCGAGAACGCTAGCTGCTTCTTGTTCATGGCCAAACCATAGAATGAGCATTATCCGATTTTATTTTTCTAGCAATAAGATGATGTGGTAGTTTGTTGATTGATTTGTGACTGATTAGAGCTTTCCTCTTAGCTATAGTACTAGTTTTTACAATAAGATATACATATACCCTGTTGAGCATAGAGTTAACTTAATCAGTATCTATTTAACTCTATTAAATATATTGAGATTTTATTTTATGCCCCACTCACATCTTAACATCGGTTAAGATTAATTCAATTTTAAAAAGTCAAAATAAAACTAGCTCTATACCCACATAATACTTAACAGATAGAGCAACTTCATTCAGTCAATAGAGTAAATAAAGTTAGATAAAATTTATATTTATAACTAAATTAAGACTTGGGTAAAATAAACTGCCAACATCTTAGCTGTCATCTTCTTCACTGACTAGTCTAGTTATTAGAAGTATGGGGTAGTAACCCGAAAAAGAAGAAAAGATGACAAATATGTCCATGGTTGGACTACTTCTCTCCATTGTAGCCAGCTTTATATATTTATAAGTGAATACTTCTCTGATACAGGTAGGAGTACGGGAAGAACTTAACAATAAAATATGAATCAAATTGATACAACATTGTGATTCTATTACATAAGGGGAACTTTCATAAAATATACAATGACCAAGAACTGAGAAAGTACATATGGGAAGCACCATTCAATGTATGACCTTATTCCTCGCTAATAAATCTCCATTAAGGAGTCTCAACTCTACATAAAAATCCAAAGATCAATATATAGATATTGAGACCCTTTTATATTCTTTTTATCAATAGGTCTATTTAATTTACACCTCTTAACCGCATTCGCACTTATAGTATTCTTGTTCTTTTGACTCTTCGCTTGCCAAGAATAATTTGACCTCCTCATGTTTATATGAAATATTAAAATTAGGTTTACATTTCAATACTTTTTATCATTTCTATCTAGGTCTATGATGATCACCCTTGGGTTTGCGCCATACTAAACTCATTTATTTGATTGCATAATATTTTCTCAAACTCGTTTTATGTTAGCCATTAAAGATGTGTGAATGTAAATGTTATTTTAATCTAGTTTCACAAGTTTCTTTTTTCTTTTTACATGAAAAGGATAAAAAATATATGAAATTTACTTGGTTATAATTTACAAAAGTTAATTATGATGTAAATTTGAATTAATTATAATGTAAAATCTCTTTTCTCTTTATAAATTTTTATCCTTTTCTTTAGAATTTTGTGGAGATGAAATGTCCAGGGAAACCACTTGATGTAAGTCTTAATTGTACCATAAAATATTTTAAAAATAGTTTTTGCGAAAGATTACTTTTGCACACAAACGAACATGTAAAAATTTTGTAAATTTTCAATTTCTTTCATGCCAATGAAATAGAACATGAAAAATTTTGAAAGAAAACTTTCTTTAATAATTGAACATATTTATTATGAACCAGTGAAGATATTTTTTGACGTCACCAAATAAATACTATGGCACTTAAAAGTGCCACATAATAGAGTGTCCTTTCATTCCTATGGTGAGAGTTGTAACACGTGTAGCAAATGTCTTTATAAATTGAAAAAAATTAAGGTGATCTACACCTCACATATAGCTTATGACCTAATACCTCTAATTTGAATCTTTTAATGAGCCTCACATAATGAGGTTGATATATATATATATATAATAGTAGTAGTAGTAGTATGTATGTATGTAAAAGTAGGAGTTGATACACTTTAATCATTTTTTGACATTAATGTGACCTACTTTAAGATTTTAAAAAATACAATAGCTTAAGACATTAAGAACATACTTTTTATTGTAGTCACTTTCATAACTTAGAAGGAATGAGTAAAAACCATTTGAAGAAACTAAGTTTGAAAACTCAAATGAAGTACTGAGACACTTCAGTTACAGTTGTTAGGTTTTCAGCAACCGAAGACATGAGTATAGGCAAAGAAAGAACGGGATTTAACCATCAACTGACCTTTGATTGGTGGTTCGACAAGAAAATACCTAGGTACCTAGGTTTGGTGAACAACCGTGAAGCATCAGAGATTGGTGGACCGTCGGTTGAGAATCTGACAATCAAAGTTCTTGGAGGAACCCTAGGGATGATGTGGTGTAGAGTGAAGAAGGATTTCGAAGCTAGATTTTGGTCAAGGGTTTGACAACCAAAAACAGGTTTGGGAACCCCCTTAGGGTTGATGTGGCACAAGGAATCAAAAGTTAAAAAAACTTTAGTCAAGCTTTGGTTGCGGGTTTAACTACCAAATCTGACGTGACTTGTTTTAAGTAGATGTTTTGTTAGTATTTGGTCAATCATTATAGAGAAAGTTGTTAAGATAAACCATTGAAAAAAACAAAAGAATGGGGTTTGAATTCCACCAGCTAATAGTTTAGGGGAGATGCTAGAAACCCATAAATAAGTCCTTTGAGGGACTATAGACTGTGGATCACTGTGAACCCATAAACTCTCTTAAATCAAGTTAGAAAGCTCAAGTTTGTGTTAAGATTGGTTTTACCTATTAGTTTTTATTTCTAAGATTTAATTGTGTATCTAAGGAACAATCATTGTATGTGAGTCGTTCCAGAGGTGTTTGAGCTATTTTGTGAGCTCCCTAGCTGTGGAGAGTGTGTGTAAACATCTTAGATAGAGGATGGGGAGCTTAGAGAGGATATTCTTTTGGCTCAAGGTATAAGCTTGTGAAGAGAGGTACAACTTCAAGGTGGTGGTTGCTTCAACGTTCTTTGGAGCTAGTTACAAGATTCTATGGCACTTGGGAGGCATTTGAGAAGGAAAGTGTATCTTGCAAAGTTCCTTAGCATTCGGTGTAAGAAAAAAAATTTTGTTGGAAACTCCTAGAGTATTAAGAATGCAAGCTTCTTTGACACTTAAGGGATGCTTTAGAATGAATGTATGTAAATATAAAGTTCATTGGCACTTGGCACTTGTAAATGAGGCATTGTTGTTGCTTGTAAATTGTACAAGTTGGTTGTTATAGTAAAGTTACGAAGACCTACTCACCAAAAGACTTCGTGTGCATTATTTTAATTTAATTCACATTCTTGCATATTCACTTAATTTTCTTACTTATTCGCTTTAGAGAATTAAGTGAATCAAGATAAAATTCAGCTTGTCGCTTAAATGGTTTAGTTACATTCGCTAAAGAATGTAACTTTGTGAGTTAAAACTTGAGTTGTCTCACACACCACTTATTCAATTGGGCTCATTATAAAATTTTCCTTTCTCATTCACCTATGCTTATTTTAATTATTTATTTACGATTATCTTCTCATTGTGTTTAAATTGTTTATGCTAATTTATTGTCTACTTGTGATCTTTATAAGAGTAAGTGTCATAAGAATCTAACTCTTTTATTGAGTATATAGCTAGCTCTCTCCCGCGTAGATGCCTTCAATATTTAACAACAATAAAAGATGTCACATTTCCATACATAATTAAGCTCTCTCCTTTGTGTCTTGCCTCCTTGAGCAGGGCATGCTCATGCCTACTTATTAAAAATGTTACATTGAGCATAGCATGTCTATTTTTTTAGCATAGCATGTCATAGTAATTTCATATGAAGGAATAAAATAACAATACATTAAGCATAGTCTGCCCTAAAATGTGTGCTTTTAATCTATTTATCATGTATAATTGTCATGTAAAATTATGGGTAAACACAATTATAAGTAGCAAACATATTAAAAGCCCATATTATAAGGCCAACTATGCTCATTGTCTTGCTAATTTATTCTAGTAATCTAAAACATGGTAGTGTACCATGTAAAAGAATTAAATCGAACTGAAACTCGGTAGTAACCTTGTAGATCGGAGTTCAATCAAAATAATAGAAAGAACCATCAATTTACCGCCTAAACTCTCAACTATACTTCGCTTTGGTTAATTTGAGAATAAGGGTAGTTGAGAGTAACTACGCAGTCCCATTCGATGTCTTATTCATAAATATCAAGTATTAGAGCCCTAAAGGCTTTGTAACTCGTACGTAAGTCAATTGATAAGATAAGAGTTAATAACTCTCGTAATTAACTTAGTTAATAAAAAGTTAGGATTCTAGCTGTGGCTACCCCTTATTGGCATACCCCTAATTAAACTGCCAACAATGCCCTAATTGTCAAAGAATTTGGAAAGTATGTTCCAATTAAGCATAAAAAGAACCATCAAAAGCCACAGAAAGCAGTTCTTTTGTAGAATTGAAAGCCGTATACCATCGCATTCAAGCTCGGTATGAACACTCATAAGACATTCAAAAATACCTCACCTTCATAATTTCACCATCTTCAAACCGAAAAAGGATAGAATACAAAAGCAAATCTCTCATTAAACAAAAGTACTCATCTTAAGACCAGCAATCTAGCACAAAAAGTAGAGATCTCGAAGCCAAAAAGACAAACATACAAAACCAATTTTACATAATTCCAATGCAGATTGTTATTAAAAAAATTAGCAAATCTAGATAAATGAAAACAAATAGATAGAACACAGAAAGCAACCTTCCATTGCAAGTAGTGATCTAAAAACCATAGTGACAAATACTGTAAACACAAAAACAATCTTCCATGACTCCATTCATTACTAGTAGTGATCACAGAACAAAAAAGACTAAAAAAATGATACTTAATCTGCATTATTATAACCCAATCTGCCAAATAAAATAGTTCACTTCATTGATTTGCCTGTTGCATACATGCCAAAAACATTCTAAAATAGACAAGTTAGATTAGTATCTGTATTCTATATGCAAGTACAACATTTGGCAGGACACATAGTTGATAATGCCCACGTTCTCACAATCTACATAACAAAAATAATATGAGAAGTTAGATTTAACTAGTCAAGACCATTCCAATATGTGAGGCCTATATGACAGATGAGACAAAGAGTCTCTAATAAAGACTCTTATTGAATAATGAGATAAATTATAATAATATGATATATGTGTGTATGTACATACACATACATACGATCGATCTGCACTAGACGTCCTTCAAGAACCATCTACTCCAAGTGCATGTTAGTCTAGAAAGTCGGCCATGCAATGAATACCAAAATCATAAAGGAAAACCCTAACTTTTACCCTAAAATTGATCGATGTCAAATCATCAAGACAAAAAGGTAGAAGTGTACCTAAATCTATAGGAACAAACTATTATCCAATTCATGAGGATCTTGACCTCCTAAATCAATTTATGTATAATCTTCTAAGGACAAAGATTTTTTGGAACAATTTAGAGACCATGATCTTTTTTATAGATCTATTGTGAATGTACATGAATGTAATTGAGACCCTGACTTTTTATAGATCTATTGTGATTGTACATGAACATGATTGTGCTCTATTATCGTATTATCGTATTAGTATTATTTACTGTACAAGATACTCTATTATGAGTCTATCAATAGTACTAGAGGTTACTAGGTCGCTTAGGTAGATAGTCAATGTAATCCCAATCTTTGGGGTAAATCAAGGTCAACCTTCTCAATTTGATGCAATTGGAGATGTCAAATTACATGAGTTGGGTAAAAAATAAATACTAATTTGGTTTCTTTTAGATTTATTGATAAGAGAGAATATAACCTCTATTTATAATAGATCCAAAGTATGTTATGAACCCACATAAGGGTTATTTTGACTAATTATCTAAGTAACGTAATTACTTGGGTTATTATTAGGAGTAGTTGTGGCTCCTCCACAAAGAGACGCCAATGGGGACGCCAGCATTCCCATTCGTTGATCTTATGGCGTCTCTTCGGGGAGGAGCCAATTTTTTTCTATTATTAGACCATGTATTTTTTGTAGTTACATTGACTGTCGAATAATATAAATATATTCTACTAAATAGAGACATAGATACTGTACATGAAAGTGACTATAAAGCTTTCCTTATTTTTAATTTGGCTCATCATAAATTAAAGATAAGAGCACTACAACCCCATATATTACTTATCAGGTATTTCTATAAGGTCATTAAATTGCATATCTTGACCAATCATATAATTGGACTTATTAATAGGATAGCCTTTTAATTTGTAATTTATATTAATATATTTGTGTGTGTGTGACTTACTTCTTCATAAATAAATTTTCAATGTCAGTTGTCTAATTTATTAAAATACGAGCAATAATTCTTCACACGGCTACAAATTTACACAAAGAAATGTGGAACTTTTGATGCCAATTTGACCCAAATAGATTTCCTGAGCAGTTCTTCACTCAGACTCAGACAATGCTTGCATTCTCCTTTAAGATAAAGCTCTATTCATGTCACCAAGCATATGAAGCTCTATTTATGTAAATATTTACTCTATTAAGTATAGAGTTAATTCTATTTAACTCAATTAAATATATTGAGATTCTATTTTATGGGTCACCCATAATCGAAGGGGGCCCAATCAAATTTTAAGTTTAATTAAGATTAAATCAATTTAAAAGAATTAAATAAAATTAACTCTATACCCACTTAGTAGAGTAACTTTATACTTAATATAGTAACTCTGTACTCAATCGAGTAAATAAAGTTAACCTTTTTGAATGAAATTTGTATTTATAACTAAAATTAAGATTAGGGTGGTTCACTCGATCATGATAGTCCTATAAAATAAACTGTCAACTTCTAAGTTGTCCTCATAGACTTAATTAGTTTTTGATCCACCAATACTGTTTCAACAAATGATTAGCATTAAATTATTTAGTGAATAAAAAGGAAAAGAAGAAAGATGTCAAATACATTTGTGGTTGGACTACTTCTGCAACACCCCAATTCTGCCCGTTTGAAAAATCACGGGGTTAAGCCTGTTCGATTAATTAGGGTTAAGTCTTAAGTGTGATTATTCAATAATCCGATCAGAAAACTCTTAAACCCTACTAAGGTTACTTAAAATAATTAATTAATAATTAAATAAATTAAGTAAGCTAACTAAATCTTTGTGTATGTTCATGTGTATGTCGAGGATTCACCTCTATTTTGCTGCTAGTTTAATTAGAGTATGATTAGGGCTTCATCTCATTGTTAGGATGTGCGGTTGAGTTCTTTGAATTAGGAGGATGAGTTATGTTAAGTGTTTAAAATATACAATATTTACCCAGTTTTTTTAATATGATTTTGTACTTCTCGAATATAAACATTATTAATTAAGTAATATTTTACTTTATTATTTTAGTTAATTAATATTTTATTATATATGCTTAACTTTGATGTTTTAATGCAGAAAAAGATGAATAAATTAAGCTTTGGATTTGATTGGTCATGACACTTGGCGCCACCCAATGGCCACAATGTATGGTGTTCAATGGAGTCGAACAGTTGGAAACTATAAGTGGACATTATAATTAATTAGATTACGTCAATTTGTGAACACCCTCTTCGAATTCTTATATCTCCACTTCTATATAAAGGGGTGGTCATTTGTGTTGTTGATCATATCTCATCTCTTGGCTTCGGAATATAGTGATACTAGTAATTTTAGTTTTTGTAATTTATTTTTCTTTTATAATAAAATTAGTTTTTTTTATTTTATTTTTTATTTTTATTATGGAGTAGTCTCTACGTAGAGAAGAATGGAATTTAACATGATTTAATTATCGAAAAAATTGGGAAAAAAATTGGGGTGCAACACGAGGACTTCCCAAGAGGTCACCCATCCCAGTACTACTCGCCCAAGCACGCTACGCTTAACTTCACGCTTAACTTCGGAGTTCTAACGGGGATCGCGGTGAATTAGTGCTGGTATGACTGGCATCGGGACAACATTGCGTCCCTGTACTCGGACTTATCTCGCTCTTCCCGCTTCAAACTATCTCCATTTTTCAACATCTTAGTCCCGCGTCATAAGTAAATGAAACTCACCTTTTACTACTTTCGTCGCTTCTCTTATGTGTTCATTATCCAATTTTCTCTTACTTTTTTATTCAATCGGATTATTTGAATTATCATGTTCTAAATGCTAAGAATAGATTGATCGCATCATGAGGTTTGATTTCGGGAGAATTAGATTTCTGGAGAAATTAATTAAATTAGTCATTGATAATTCATCATACGAGAATTAGATTTTGGAGAAATTAATTAAATTAGTCATTGATAATTCATCAACGACGAGTCAAAAGACTTGTTTGTCGTTGTGGTCAGGCAATTTTTAATGCGTTCTTTTGTTGATTAATCAATTATCACCGGGAGGTAGAAATTGAGACAAAATAATAGAAGTATGGGGAGCCACTATGTCATATAATTATTAATTCATGTTAAGGGGAAATTCGACTCTAGAACGAGTTTTATAATTTTAACTTTGCCTTTAATTTAAAGATAATTACTTAGATTTAGTTAAGTTGGTTGTCTTTGTTTTGTCATTTTATTTACTTTAATTAATTTAAGAAAATTCATTTCCTTTGTGGGACGATACTCGATTTTATCATTATATTACTTGTTGCGACCATATATACTTGCATGTCACTGAAAATATTCTAACTGGGATGAGTTCTACTCATCTAGGTCGTAGGACTCTTTGAAATTTAAAAGGGTTTTAAACGATAGGATGCACCAGTGATATTTTATCATTTCTCACCTATCACGGACCATTTAACCAAATTTTTCACAATTTAATAAAATTTTATGACTAAGATCTCTTGATAGTTTTGAAAAAAAAGCTCCAAAAACTTACCAAGCCTAACATAGAAGTATACAAGGATTTTACGATTTTACAAGTAAGAGTGATGTACGGAACTACAAAAAATATACTAGTACTTCTTTTACCCTAAGCAGTTAAATGTATGAGGGTATTTCATAATGCAATGCATTTTTTAAATTTATAACACTAACTTAACATTATTTCAAGCCATCTACCAATAACCGGTAAAGAAAAAAATAGAATATTTTTCATCCTGTACATGATTTATAATAATGATGATAGTATAATAAGTCATCACCTTTATTCTTTTAAACTCTTAGAATAATAATTATTACTCTAACATGATATAATTAATCCAAAACAATAGCAAACTTTCTCATTATGGCATTAATTCGTACATACATCACAACTTAATTTTTAAACATGCATTACTTAATACATCAATACTAAGCTGATGTAAATAAATAAACATGGGTATCTGCCTGTTCATATTATAACCAAGATAAAGTGACATGATTACACCTTAACGTGGGTTAATCATAGGCTTGTGATCAATTATTTATTGGCTTGGCATTGATACAAACAACTAGTCATGAATTTATGAATAAAAGAAGAAGAGGGGAGCTTAGCTAATGAGAAGGAAGAAAAGAGGAAGAAGATCATTTTCTTTTGATAAGTATGCAACATTTAATCCTCAACTCTCCAACCTTATTAGCCAACAACCACACCACTAAATTTATTAATTTTAATACATCAATTCTTAAGCTATTAACTCCATACCTTCTCATTCTTCAAAGCTTGACCATCAAGAACCACTAATCCAAAATTAAACTCAAACCAAACAAGGTCCATGCTACTACGGTCGAACCATGTAGGTTCGATCCTTAGCCAAAATAATAAAAAAATTATACATTTATACATTCAATGTTAATATAGAAGCTGGCCAGCGCTGTTCTCTAATTAAATTAAGCTTATTTCTTAATAAAAACTTCCCATTGTTAACGTTAGTTAACTGATCACTTGGATTGTGTAACATATGTTGCAGATTCTTTTACAACCCCAGGTATATGTATATCTCATGAAAGCCATGCATGTAGATCACAAAGCTACCAATTAACCAGTTAATTTGTGACATTACATACAAACATAAACATATATATATATATATATATATATATATATAAATCATATAGCCATAATCTTCTAAATTAAAAAATTCAACAAAAAACTAGATTAAGAGCACACATATTTTATTCCATGAAGAAATAATACATCCCTGATCACCGCTCATCACTAACAAATATCCTGCCAAGCAAAAGGGCTAGCAGTATATTGGCATCTCCATCTACTAAGTTATAATAGCACCTAATAAATCAACACAAAAAAATGCATGCATACTCATTAACTATGAACTTATTATTATAGGGAATGCAGCTCTCCTTAACCAAACAGCAGATCAGTAACAATGTCCAACATATATATAGCTAGCATCCTGCACCCTCGGCTCTTCCTCCTAATTAGCAACAGATGGGATGGGGGGAAGACGCTCATTCTTCTTAGCATACCCATCAACCCTAAAGATGAAGCCAGATTTAGGGGAAGTTGAGGACTCCTGATCGTGAACCTTGAAGACCCACAAGCTCACAACTGCATTCTCCCTAATGTTGCCATGCCGAAGCACCTCCCCCACTCCTCACTCTCAATGAAGCAGCCCTGTTCTCCAGCTTTTGCCAGTTTAATGGTCATCTCGAATCCCAAGGTTCTGGGGGCATAGCCTTGGCACTTCAATCCCTGCCCATACAGTATCTGGTCTGTGAGGTGGAGCTGTATGAAAGGCAGCAGTTGCAGGCTAGGCTTGGCTTCCAGTTTTTTCTCGGTGGTGAGCTTTTTCATGAAAGGTCGAAGGAGATGGATCCGGCCGATGAATTTGGCTCCCTTTGCTCTGATCATTTGATCCACAACTTGTTGAGCTCTTGCGTCGTCCATGTCTAGAAAGGAAGTGGTATAGCAATTGGGAGAGGTGAGGTTGTGTGATGTGTGTATGTGTGGTGCAATTAGATGGCTGTCTAACAGGCTCTTATATATACAGTGGTGGTGGTTAGGAGCCAACTGTGTGATTGCATGCAAGCAAACTTGTCGCTGATCAGCTAATGGACGTGAAAGCAGGCATGGAAGTAATGCATGCATGATTCGAAAACATGTATTTCACAAAGCATAACTCATGTGGGTTTGAGCATCGCACATTCTAGTCAGAATTATCATGAAAATGGTAGCACTTGGAAGCTAAAACATGTATTACTAGCTAGGAAAGATGAATAAATTGCAGTTTTGGTGAGTTTATTAATATGAAAGTAGTAATAGATGGATCATAGAATTAGGATGGGTGTCTGATTGGGTGCAATTTGCATGATGCAACCAGCAGTAGCAGCAAGTGAAGAGTGAGGTGCGGTTAGTAAGTTGATGAATAGAAGCATACAACATAACATGAGCAACTAATAACAGAAAAAGTTGTTAGATTGGGACTTGCTGGAAATGGCACAGTCATGAGAAAATAATAAACAAGTTCAGAAAACGTGGGCGGGGTATTTTGGTTAGCTCTCCCCACCGTTGATGACCTCTATCATCAATGGTGGGACACTCAGCGTCGGCCCTTAGCGTTCCCATCGGTGCTCCTACAGCCGTAATTTTTTTGAGCCACATTTAGGTTCACCCAGGAGTGATGCCGTGCCGGGAGTGATGTCGTGCATCTCCACTGTCGATCATCATGAAAATCGATGATGGAGATGCACAGCGTCTCTACCGGCGTCGCTCTTGGGAGGAGCTAAATTTTTCAATTTTTTCCTCTTTAATTAGTGCCTATTTTGGTTTGCTTAATGTACTGTGGATCATTTGGTAAGTTGGTCTTGTCAAAATCGGACCAAACCACTCAAGGTTATTTTATTAATTGGACAAAAACTAAATAAAACTTGATAAGTAAATTGATCAAATTGAACAAATCCAGTTTCGGTTGATTTTAACTGACTTCAACCACACTAATGAAAATGATAAATTGTGTCTTATATCATTAGTGCTCACTCTTTATTAGTTACTATAATTATTCTTAAATCTTATTAATGAAAAAAATATATTAGCACACACTTGAGGGCTAATTAGAAACGTATCACGAAAAATTACATCAATAAGGTTCCAACTTGGGATATTGTATAATAGATGCACAATAGATTATCAAGTTTTCATTTCTTTCACGTGTATACTCAAAACATCTTTAATGGAATTGACCAAAATAACAATTTTACAAGTTATTATTATATATTATAATTATTAGAGGTACATAAAAGCATAATTTAAAATGACAAAGAAAAGCGGAGGAAGTGATGCAAATAAGATTTGGTTTAATATTTTATTCCGACCAAAAGCCGACCAAGCCAACCAAAATAAATTCAATTGGCTTTGGGTTTAATTCAACCGAATTAAAACCAAATCAAAGTAGAACCAAAATAAACTTCGAAAATAGGTTTGGTTCGATCACTTTTGGTTAACCCACCAAACTTTGCTCGGCCCTTAGCTTCAGGTCACTAGACGAACTTATGGTTTTTGTTACGGTGACAAATTTTACGCAGACGTGGCAAAGCTTTGATACTGGCTACCCATGGCAAGAAGCCAGAAATATTTGACTTGGGCTTCTAACATGGGGAAGCCCGTGTCAAAATTTTTGTCACATGCATTGCATAGCATTTGTGCTTACACCTACGTCAAATGTTTGAATCTTTTTCAAAAATATAGAGGAGATTTATTGCATACGTTTTCAAGGGAAAAAATTAGGAGCCGAAGTCCCACTTTTTCTCCCACCCTTACCCATTGCCCACCTCCTTTGTCTCCTCCCGCCAATGCTACTGGTATTATTCTGCCCATTGGCACCTTCCACCCACCCACCTCCACTCACTTTCCCCCTCTTCTCCCCTTTCTTTTTTCTTCCTACCGTCTCATTTGTAAAATTATGTGACTCGATTCAAAATTTTATAGTAGCAAACTAGTCGGTTTAAGCCGTCAGTTCGAAACGAGTTAGTTTCATAACCCATATACAGAGCCGAGGCCAATATTATGAATGATAAGGGTCAAGTGTACTCAAATATATAATGATAATATTAGAAAAATAATAATAAATGAGTGATCAGAGTATATAACTGTACGCAATTGTCTTTTTTATTTATTTAATCCTAAAATTATTTTTAAGCCGAATAACACATTAGGGTGCATTATATAGTAGTTTGGGTGGGTTATTAGTTATACAACACGTCATTTTGATGTTATTGAGTATATTATATTTTATGGTATTTTTTCATATTTTTTAAGATTTTTTTAATTTATTAAGAGTTAATTACTATTTTTTATTTAAGTCAGAGTTGATTCAACTTTTAATTAAAAAATTACCATCAAAACCCTCACACTGACGTTCTCTCCCTCTCCCCAGATCTCCACCCCGACGACACTGTCGACGCATCCTCTAGTCACCACACAGCCGCCTATCAATGCCACCTCCTCTGCTAGAGCGTCATCGTGTCATCCCCTATCTTCCAGCCTCCACCAGGTCTCCACGATGACCCGACTCCGAGCCTTGCACCGCATGCTTTGATGCGGATTCCTCCACCGACAGCACCGCTCCGCTGTCACCATGCTGCCATCGACACCCCCTTCGACCAAGACATCTTATCCCCCCCCCCCAATCCTCCACTGTGCACCACCGCCGAGACCAGCCAACCGACCCACCATCGTTGCCGGCGATCATTGTCATTGTCATCGCCCTCACCATTACCATGGTTGCATCAAACTAATCGAGCCAATGCCGACCCATAGCCCCAATCACCTTACTGGAAAAGTAGCCAAAAAATTGATGGAAAACCTAGAAAATCGAATTTGCTAGAAAGTGCTGGATTTTCACCGAATTTGTCCAACCAAACCCGATCAAAATTTAGATGTCATCGGGTGCCGAATCCGAATGTCAAACCACATGACAAACCCTAGTCGTCGCTGATCACCAACGGCACGATGCATAATTAACTCCAATCTAATTAGTTAAAATTTTATAATTATTATTACAACATGCTATAATTTGATTGATTGACATAGAAAACTATTTTTATTGTAAATAAAAATGAATTTTCATGATTTGAATAAAATAAATGCTAATGAACTAATAATGTGTGACACCCCGACTTCGGTTCACGTAAGAACTAGATCGAAAATGTCGTGAACGAGTCGAGTTAATGTTTAAAGCAACTAGTCTATAGGACTCAATCAATAATATAAATCAAAGTAACCCGCTGGGCATCAAGAGAATGGAAGACATCGCTAAATACACATAAAAAATACATCAAATATAAGTAAAAGTATAAAAGAAAATAATTGCGCTAAACTCAAGTGTGTGTAGCATTTATCGGTCCTCCCACCAAAGCCAACTCAGAATCACAAAACCTACATATATAATATGAAAAACATCAGTAACAAGTGTTACTAATCTAGAAATAACTAAAAGTCAAACTAGAACAAGAGAGTTGACCCTCCTGTTAAATGAAAACCTTTATACTCCTTCACAAAATCTCTCATAAGGGTATTAATTAAGAGTTATCAACCTCACCCAACAGCTTCCCCTTTCTATCTCATCTCATGCTTCATCAATTTTAAAAATTATCCCTTGCACGGGAACATCACTTTTTTTCCTTTCAGCTCTCTACATTCTTCATATCACTCCTGGCCCTAAGTACAGAGGCCAAGTACTCTCGGGCGTGCTCCTTCAATACCCTTTAAAATCACAAGTCTAGACATGTGCTACATTACAGTACCCATAAATCTCCACACTTCTTCGGGTTTGAGGAACTCAAAGGTGGAATTGTCATGATCCCTCGCGAATGGAACAGACACTCACCATATCCAGAACCCACTTTGACTAGCACGTGTGCCCTATCTCAAGATGAGGTAGTCTGTAAAACCCCGTTCCAGCTCACTCGTGAACCGACCCGAAAATGTCACCGGCGACCGAACCGTTCGTTAATCTACTAGATTCGGTTAAGCCGACCCGGATCTACTCTCGGCGTCTCAAGATGGAGATGCAAATGTGAAATGCATGAATGGGAACAATTGGGTTCTAACGCGGTCCTACATGCATGCTATGATGTACAAGCAAAAACAAGACAAAACAATAAATGAGAAACCAAAAGAAAATATATGCTATTACGGAAAAACGGACAGAGTTTCCCCTAAAAGTGCAATAGGGGCCAACCTGTCCACAACAAGGGTATATAAATATTTTATGAAAATACGATAACACATACCAATCTACATTGACATTAAATCATTATCTCATTCGTTTTTACCCGAGCCGAGTCTGAACTCCAAGGCTCCCTACTCATTCATATTTATCAGTTCGTTTCATAACAAGTAATTCATTCAAGCAAACACATCAAAATTATCATTTACATAACAATAACACACCATCATTATACATACGTTACACGCGGCAGGTACATGTGTGCGCGGTTCCGTGCTGCTCCTCCGCAGTCCCGACAGCTTTCATCGCTCGCATTCCTCACCTACATATATATAGAAAAACCGTCAGTAACGAGTGTTACCGGCCCAGAAAATAACTAATATCAATCTGGCACAGGAGAGCAAACTCTCCTGTTGAATCAAAACCATATACTTCCTCAAGAACTCTCATCAGGGCACATACGGGAGCCGTCGCCGCTCGGGTCGACAGCATCCCCCTTTCTTTCTCATTCTCATACCTTGGCCATTTCTCTATCGCTTCTCGCATCAAATTTCATTCCTTACTGCCCTCTGCACCTTCCATATTACTCCTGGCCTTGAGCACAAAGGCCGAGCACTCTCAGGCAGTCGCCTTCAGTACCCTTTGAACCACAAGTCTAGACATGCGCTGCATTGCGGTACCCGTAAACCTCCACACTTCTCCGGGTTTGAGGAACTCAAAGGTGGAGTTGTCCGGATCCTTCGGGAACGAAGTGGGTTCTCCCCAGCTCCAGAGCCCGCTCTTCCGAGCACACGCCCTATCTGAAGACGTGGCCGCAAGTAACCCTCATCCCATCTCTCACCGAAAACGCGAAAACTATACATATATAGGCCTGGGTTGGGATTTATACAATAGGCCCGAAGGCAACTTGAGCTGGATCTGAAGTTCGAAAACAAACTCGAGGGATCTCATCCTCGAGGGTTATTAATCCGAAAAAAGAACTGTTGGCTAAATGGCCCGAGTTAAGTGGGATCCGATAAAACTCCACTTAACTCCTCTTGCACATGATAAATCAAATACACAATAGAGTAGCGTAAAAACAGAGAACGAGTCCTAAACGGACCTGGTAGAAGCTCCAAACGGGTCCACGCGCCTAGGCGGCGAGCTCCTACACCGTACCTACACAATCAAGCTAAAAACTAACGCCTGCATGATGAATCACACATCCTATAGCATGCACACACACTCAACACAATTACGCATCAATCAACACACATCAACCTATATCAATTCTAGCAAGTCTACTTAGGCTAGTTTGCATTAGATAATGGTCATTACCTAGTTACCCTAATTAGTTTCTTAGCCTCCATTTTTAACACCACTCAATCAAACAAATTTCATATTTTATCCTTAATCAAATCTACATTTATATATATTATTATAACATACAATTCACCAATCCTAGCATGCAATTCTAATAATCAATACTTTCAAATAATTAAATTAAAATAAATTATACCTCGCGTCGTCAAAAATTGGGTGGCGGCGGCGGCGTGCTCCGATCGGGGCTGCGGCCGACCTCGACGGCGGTAGGGATGATGGGGGAAACGTCGGCAACAGCGAGAGGGTGGTCGTTGGGGTCACAGCGGCGGTGGAGGCGGCCCAAACAGCGACAAAATCCAGCCCGGAGTGGCGACGGCCGAGGCGGCCTCGTGGCATCGCGGCGGCGCGCTGGCGAGCGATCTGTGGCCGGGGTGGGTTGTTCGTGGCGAGAATGGAGAAAATATACTCCAGTGGCAGTTTCATAATTAAGTATTGACTCGATTCCTACTTGAGTCAAAATAATAACTAGTTTGTAATAAATTCTAAAAAATCTAGAAAAATATGGAAAAATCCCATAAAATAAAACAAACACAACAACATCCAAATGACATGCTCTATAACTAATAACCCACCTGAATATGATCCAACACATCCTAATTCGTCATTCGGCCCTAAAAATATTCTACGATCAAATAAAAATAACAATCAATACTGCATACCTCCATATACTTGATAACCCATTTTTCATCATCTTGCAGGCGTTATCATCGTACACTTGAGCATACATGACCCTCATCGCTCATAACTCACAGCTGGCCTCAGCTCAGCTCGCGGTCCATGAAGCTGACTCAACTCAAACCGACAGTTGAACCGACTGGTTCACTCCCGTAAAACTCTGACTCTGAGTCACGGGTTTTACATAATCGGTTTTCCCCTGTCTCACATCTTACCGAAAAACTCAAAAGAATCATGTATAGGCATGGGAAGGATTTATATAATAGGCCTAAAGGCTAGTTGCAATGGATCTGTTTTTCAAAATATACTTGAGGGTACGTCTAAATGACCCGCATTAAGTGAGTCTAATAAAATAATCACTTAACACATCTTGTGATCTGGAAATCAAATTAATAATAGTAGTACAACGATAAAAAGTTAAAAGAGTCCTAACGGATCTATCGTCCAAGCTCAAGGCGTGATGTCTCCTCTACGGCGAGCGCGAACTCAAAAACCTTCATCGAAGCCCACTGCGCAGTAAAATACCAACATCTCTATATGATACATGTTTGTGGCGTGTGCTCACGTCATCAGTACAGTCTAATAAAGAAGATTGCTAAATAAACCTAAAACTAAACATATAGCATATAAATCGAGACATAATAATGGAAATAATTAATAACAAATAATAAATAAATAAATGCATACACACATGAATAAATAAAATAATAATAAATACATTAAAATAATCAATACTCTAATCATAAATAATAATAGCATAAACTATATAAATACATGGCTAAACACGAGTAAATATCACATATACTCGTGTTAGTAAACATAGAAATATATATATATATATATATATATATATATATATATAACCATTCAATAAATAAATAAATATTTAATTTTAATTAATCATGAATAATAATAATAATAATATCATAGTCATCATAGTTATCCAATTCAAAATACACAATTAAATAGAAATAAATAATAACATACATGCACTGAACAAATAGATAAGTAAATAAATAAATAAAGACAATTTAATAAACATGAATAAGATTAATATTAATAAGTAAATATATAAATTATAATAATAGATCATCACATGAGCACTCATCATATACGACAAACATCTAAATAAAAAGAATAAACAATATTAAATAAATAAATAAATAAACAAAATTATACATCACAATATGCTCAATAATGTGAATGTATCTAAACTAATGTAATGGTTATCGAATTACCAAAAACGGTCAAAAAATAATCGAAAATGAGCCAAATCGGGTTAACTCGCTAAATTGAATCGGGTCGGTCGGGTTACCTCGGTTTGGGTAAGATAAACTAGTGGGTTGGGTCGGCTGGCCTAGTCTAGACTGCTAGACACGAACACGGACATGGACATGGGCAAGTAGGTGGACATGAACGAGTGAACAGGATTCGGGGTGGCGGATGCGATATGGGCAAGCGGATGCGACGAGGGTGTATGGGTTCGACGGGGTCAGCGGTGTCCGTCACTAGAAAACACTGATGGCGGCACAACTAAGGTTGCCACCGATTGGGATCGACAGCCCTGGCGACGAGGAAGATAATGGTGGTGGCTATCGGCAGAGTCCAACTACTGGCAGGCCGAAAAAAAGGGTGAAAAAAGGAGCCAAATCGCCATGGGTGTGACAGCATCGCCGGCGGCGATCGCGGCCACGATGGTGACCATGGGTAGTCTCAAAATGAAGATACCAATGAAGGTAATCTATCTGGGTGGTTGGACCAGCCAAAGGTGGCGACTGCAATGGCCCCAGTGGCCGTGAGTGCTACCAATGGAAAGCCTATTGTGAGGTAGTCCTTGGGGTGCTGGTCCAGTGGTGGGGGGCAAGCCGAAGTGGCAACGGCGCTAGGGGTGTAAACTCTAAAAATTGTAGGAAATCTTTGGAAAATAACATGTTGAAGCTAGGGCTGATGTGGATGGCTCAGATCTTGCCACATGGCATGATCAAAATGTCTGACAACTCATGACATATGGGGCCCACCTGTGGGTATATGCAATATGTATATGGATGGAAAGCTCAGATCGAGACCACCCAAAGTTAAAGTGACTTGAATCCTAAAAGTAGCTCTATATGCAGGAATCAAGACAAGAAGGCTAAATAGGCCTCGAATCCTCAACTCAATCAGGTGAAAACCTATGACTCAATCAAGCTGGGCTCACAGGGACACAATCTGATGATCTAAAATCCCTATGATGCATGCAAAGGAAATACCCTAAAAATCCCAAATGAATACTAAACACTGCAATGGCCTAAATCTAGGCCTACAACCTTGGCTAACCCATAAAAATTATTTGTATACCGCGTGTATACAGTGATAACTCATGCTCTATTGTAGCCTATCTCAAGCTATCATCTGCATGTTAGGCATACACAGTCGCCATAATATGCTATTACGGCCATCTGGGCCTCATACTCATGATTTGAAAACTGGTTTGGCTATACACAGCTCACTAGAATCAACTCAAGACTGGCCCAAACTGGGAAAAACTATAAGCAAGTAAAACCCTAACCCAAAGCTAGGTTTTAGATTAAATAACTTAAGTATGAATTGTTAATTAATTGTAGTGTAACTTAGAAAAACTCGATGTGCATAGGATTAATTAGTGTTAGTTATAATATTGCTAAATGCACTAGTTAGAGCATCTTTGATATGATTAATTGACTTGATGAATTGGATTGTGAATGCTTTGATGTGACTTTGATATAGGATATGTGAATGCATCACAATAGGCGTTAGCTTTTAGTTTTGATGTATATGTATAGAGTAGGAGTTTGCTGTATAGGCGTGTGGACAAAATTAGAGCTTTTACCAAGTTCATCTAGGACTCGCTTCTGGTTTGACTCGTTCACTTTATCATGATTTGTTTTAATGGGTAAGCTGATGTGTCGAGTGGTGGATTTATCGTATCCCACTCCACACTAGCCATTTAGTCGTATGAATTTTTGGAGTAATAACCTTCGAGTTTGTTTTTGAAAACTCAGATCTAGATCATAATGCCTTCAGGCCTACAATATTAAAATCCTTACCCAAACCTATGTATATTTAGTTTTATCAGTGTTTTCTAGTGACATGTGAGTCAAGGGAAAGTTGAATCACGCACACCGAGAGCGGGTGCGTGCCAGTCAAAGTGAGCTCTGGATTGGTGAGCAGGTTGTTCAATTCCCGATGGATCTTAACAACTCCACCTTTGAGTTCCTAAAATCCTGAGAAGTGTGGAGGATTATGAGTACTACAATGCAGTGCATGTCTAGGCTTGTGGATTCAAAGGGTACTAAAGGTGCTTGTCTGAGAGTACTCAGCCTCTGTGCTCAGAGCTAGGAGTGATATTGAAGATGTAAAAGGCTTATGGATAATTAATTTTCCCACATAAGGGATAGTTTGAAAATGTTGAGGCATCTAACAAGTCAGAATGGGACGCTATCGAGTCGAGGTCAATGGCTCCTAATTAGTGCCCTTATAAGAGTTTCTAATGGATAAGTATATAAATAATTTCATTTAATAGGAGAGCCAGCTCTCCTGTATCAGTTTGCTTATTAGTTATTTTTGGATCAGTAACACTCATTACTGACATTTTTGTATTATATATGTAGGTGAGAATCAAGATGTAAAACCCGCAACTCGAGTCGGGGTTTTATAGTCACTAGCTAGTCGGTTTGACCGTGGTTCGAATCGGTTCAGCTTTCAGAACACGTGTACGGGGCCGAGGCCAACCGTGTGCACGTGCTATGAGGGTTTATGTATACCCAAGTATCGATGATAGCGTCAGATACGCATCAGCAGACTGAGTTATCAGTAGATATGAGAGTATACAGTTGATGATTTTTATTTTTTTCATGTCGTGGCCGTAGAATTAGTCTAGGTCGAATAACGCATTAGGATGTGTTAGATGGTATTCGGTTGGGTTATTAGTTATACGGCATGTCATTTGGATGTTGTGGTGTTTTATTTGATTTTATGGGATTTTTCCCAATTGTTTTGAATTTTTCTAGGATTTATTCCGAGTCAGCTATCATTCTTGACTCAAGCCAGTGTCGAGTCAAGTCTTATTTACAACTTTGCCACCACCTTATACTTCTCATCCTCTTCCCCGACACTTTCCCTTCACTGCCCAAACCCTAGCCGCCGCCCTGAGATTTTGCCACCGCCGCCGAGAGCACCCCACCGCCGAGAGCACCCCACGGCCGATCGACGCCGGCCAGCCCGGCCGTGTCGTTGCCCTGTCGCCCCGACCACACCCGGCCACCGTCCAGCCGTCGCGACGCCAAAAATCGCAACAATTTCGTGGCTGCTCCCGACGCGATTACGCCGCTGTCTGTGCCGGACCGTCGCCACCTTGACGTCGAAGCCCTTCCCCTCGACTTCCCCTACCTTTCCCCCTTACCTAGTGCCGCCGTTGAGGCCGGCCGTGGGTCTGATCGGACCGACCGACCGCCCTGACCGAACTCGACACCGCCGTCGGTGGCCATCGCCGCCGCGGCTGCCCTTGTCATCACCACCATTGGGTCAAGCTCGCCAAGACGGTGCTAACCCCTACCTCCGATTGCCCCGCCCGAGCAGTTGCCGAAAAACCCCTGAGCTCGCCTTCACCGCCTTTGTCTGTCGGCACCGATTTCAGCGCCGATCGTGAGGTGGATTTTCCTTCTTTTTTAGTATTATTATATGCACGTTGTGGTCATGGTAGCATATTATAATTAATTTTATTAACTTCATGATTTTAGTTTAATTAATCGTGAATTATGATAAACATGTTATGATTAGCGTAGATTGTGTTGTGTGATGTAAATGCTCACTAATGAAATTGTTAGTAAACCACTAAATAGTTAATTAAATGCTTGTTAACTAGTTACTTTATGAATTTGCATGATTTAGGTTTTGCATGCTCGGAGTAAGTTAAACGGATTAAATTGATTAAACCATTGTCACCTAATTAGAATAGGTATGTTTTGAAATTGGAATTAAAAGTTCTAGGTAATAAGTAACGTATGAAATCATAAAATTATTAACTTACTTGACAATTAGAGATTTAGTGTGATTGTTGAGATAATTGTCATGTTTGATTAGATTAGTGTATCCATGTGGATGTATTAGTTATATAGGTGTGCATCATATATGTATGGGTGTTAGTAAATAGTTATGTTCATGTAGGTTCGCTGCAGGAGCTCCCCGTCTAGGCACGAGACTATGCTTGGAGCTTCTGACAGGTCCGTTATGACACGCTTCTCAGGTTTTATCGCTCTACCCTATCGGTGATTTGATTTATTGATTGTAGAACGTGTCAGGTGGATGATTTATCGGACTCCACCTAACACGGGTCATCTGGTCGATTGTTTTCAGAATTAATAACCCTCGAGGATGAGATCCCTCAAGCTTGTTTTTGAAAATAAGATCCACCTCAAGTTGCCTTCGGGCCTATTATAATAAATCCCGACCCAGCCCTATAAATAGTTTTATTGAGTTTTCAGTGAGACAAGAGATAGTGAGAACATGAGTTTTAGTGCAAGCAACTCGCAGGACTCAGACCAGGGATCCATCTCCTTCTCCTCCTATGCATACTAGTCCTAGTCATGCGCCCAGCGAGATAGCATCTAGTAGGCTGAGAGCTCAACTACCGTCAGGAGAAGCCAATGTGAGCGCCTCGCTAGCCACCTAAGTTCTCGTAGTTACCAGACTGAGAGAGATGCAATCATTGCCCAATTGGTAGAGACACAGAGACAAATACAAGAGAGCCAGGAAGAGCTCAGGAGAGAGCTCTGTCAGATAGCCCTCTCCATCGCCCGAGTTGAGAAGAGGCCGTTAGGAGATGACGGAGTACGAGGAGAGGCCGCTTCTCCCATGGACTACCCGCCGCCACCTCCTCCTCCATCAGCACAGCAGGGGACCATCCCTACAGCTCCTCTGATTGCTCCTCTTCAGACTGGGATGGGCATGCATGACAGTGGACCTCCTGGAGCTAGTAGTGGGCAGACGGCAAGGGGTATCATACCAGTAGTGGTAGTGTCGTCGTCACCATAGTTTGAGATAGGCGAGGGCTCAAACAAATCTATAGACGTAAGATATGGTAGATTTTGGTAGTATGAACAATTTGTGAAAAATGGAGGGCGCTCTTTCCTAGGGAAGCTAGATGCAGAAGAGGTTTTCTTATGGATTTCATCCACGATTGGCGTGTTTGAGAACATGACATTCCCGATGGAACAGCTGGTGAGGATGTATGCAGCCACAGTTGAGGAGGCATTAGCGGGCACAACTGTCGTGACAAGATGATAGAGTTCGGTGTGATCTTTGGGATGGATTGGATGTCCAAGCAGGGAGCTTTAATAGATTACCAGAAGAAGATGGTGACTTTTCGACACGGAAGGCGCCTTTTCTTTTTCCACGGTCAGGGCAGAAATAGAGAGAAAGGCTAGATCTCCTATCAGAATGCAGTGAGACAGTTGGACAGGGGTTGTGAGTTGTTGATGGCCGCTTTGGTGTTGGCTAGAACAGAATGGCTCAGGGGACAAGCCCAATGTTGAGCTGATTCCAGTTGTCAGGGAGTTTGCAGATGTCTTTTCAGATGAGATCATTGGATTGCCACCGAGGAGAGAGGTCGATTTTGCTATAGATTTGATGCCAGGGACAGCACCCATCTCTAGAACCCCATATAGGATGGCACCACTGGAACTCTGAGAGCTTAAGGAGCAATTGCAGACACTGTTGGATCAGGGTTTTATCCGACCGAGCGTGTCACCATGGGGAGCACCGGTGTTGTTTGTGAAGAAGAAGGATGGAAGCATGCATTTATGCATCGATTATAGGATGCTAAACCATGTGACCATTAAGAACAGATACCCTCTTCCTCGCATTGATGATCTATTTGACCAGTTGAGCTCAGCAAAGGTCTTTTCGAAGATTGACTTGAGATCTGGCTACCACCAGTTGAGGATTAGAGCAGAGGATATTCCGAAGACTGCATTTAGAACGAGGTATGGACACTATGAATTTTTGGTTATGCCCTTCGAATTGACAAATGCTCCAGCAGCATTCATGGACCTTATGAACAGAGTGTTCAGTCCCTTTTTGGATCGATTTGTAATAGTCTTCGTGGACGACATATTTGGTGTATTCCTCATCGAGGGAAGAACATGAGCAGCATCTCCGTATGGTGTTACAAACCCTAAGAGAGCACAGATTGTACGGAAAATTTGCGAAGTGTGACTTTTGGCTTTCAGAGGTCAACTTCTTAGGGCATATTATATCAGCAGCAGGGATTTCAGTGGATCCAGTGAAGATAGAGGCAGTTGTACAGTGGGGACAACCGAGAACACCTTCCGAGATACGGAGTTTCCTTGGTCTAGCAGGATATTACCGTCATTTCATACAGGGTTTTTCCTCCATAGCAGCTCCTCTCACACAGCTGACTAAGAAAGACAAACACTTTGTATGGACTGACGAGTGTGAGCAGAGTTTCAGGACGTTGAAGGAGAGATTGACTTCGGCGCCAGTTCTCACAATACTAGAGGGGCACGATGACTTTGTAGTCTACACAGATGCCTCAGGAATTGGGCTAGGTTGTGTTTTGATGCAGAGAGATAAGGTTATCGCATATGCATCTCGTTAGCTAAAGGTGCATGAGCGTAACTACCCTACTCACGATTTGGAACTTGCAGCAGTAGTTTTTGCCCTCAGAATATGGAGACATTACCTCTATGGGACTTCCTTTCGACTTTTGACTGATCACAAAAGTCTGAAGTATATCTTCACACAGAAAGATTTGAACAGCCGACAGAGGAGATGGTTGGAGTTGTTGTCTGATTATGAGATCGATATCTCATATCATGAGGGCAAGGCGAATGTAGTAGCAGACGCCTTGAGTAGGAGGCCAGTTCGAGACTCAGTGGGGATGGCAGCAGTTTCAGTGACTCCGATTGATACACGCCAGAGGCAGTTAGTTGGAATGATTGCTAGACTCTCCATTCAGCCGAGTATTTTTTAGCAGATTAGAGCTGCACAGAATGAGGATAAACAGTTGACTCAGTGGTTAGAGCAGGGAGTTCACAGAGATTTGGTCAGAGATGCAAGATGGACTGGTTAGATTGAGAGGACGTCTTTTCGTTCCGGACATCATTGAGTATCCCGGACTTCGTAGGACTATTCTTCATGATGCCCACACCTCGAGGTGCACAGTGCATCTAGGTGGAGTGAAGATGTATCACGATGTTCGGCGATCCTATTGGTGGCCAGGATTGAAGAGAGAGGTTTTTGACACCATAGCCAGGTGTTTAGTCTGTCAACAGGTGAAGGCTGAACACATGCACCCCGGTGGGACCTTATAGCCACTGAAGGCCCCAGAGTGGAAGTGGGAGAGTATAGCTTATGATTTCGTAGTCGGTCTGCCTAAGAATCGCCAGCAGAGAGACGCAATATGGGTAATAGTGGATCGACTAACGAAGTCTGCGCATTTTATCCCTATTAGAATGGATTACCCATTATCCACTTTGGCGACCTTGTATCGGGATGAGATAGTACGACTACATGGAGTTCCGTTGGAGATCATCTCAGACAGAGACCCACGGTTTACGATCCCGTTTCTGGAGAGCTTTTCAAGCAGCCATGGGTACAGAGTCGAAGTTCAGTACCGCTTTCCACCCTCAGACAAATGGGCAGTCTGAAAGAACTATTTAGATTCTTGAGGATTTGCTTAGGGCCTGTATGCTAGATTTTGGAGGCGACTGGGCAGAGCATTTGCCTTTGGTGGAATTCGCTTACAACAACAGTTACCAGGCTAGCATTGGGATGGCACCATTTGAAGCTCTATATGGTAGGCCGTGCAGATCCCCAGTGTGTTGGGTACAAGGCAGTGAGCCGATGATAGTTGGACCAGAGATGGTTCAGCAGACACAGGATGTGGTTATGCGGATTAAAAAGAGAATGAGGTCAGCTCAAGACCGACAGAGAAGCTACGCTGATCAACGTCGACGTGAGGTTCACTTCATGGTCGGAGAACATGTTCTTCTGAAGGTGTCACCAACCAAGGGAAACATGAGGTTTGGTATGCGTGGGAAGCTTAGCCCGCGGTACATAGGACCATTCGACGTTCTAGAACGTGTAGGTCAGGTGGCCTATCGCTTGGCATTGCCGCCTCACCTATCAGCCGTACACCCAGTGTTCCACGTGTCCTTATTGAAGAAGTACCACCCAGATAACTCCCACGTTATCAGTTTCCAAGGGATAGAACTCCGTCCTGACTTGACGTATCCTGAGGACGCAACGAGGATAGTTGATCGTCAAGTGAAGACCCTCAGACGTAAGCAGGTTCCCTTAGTACGAGTGCAGTGGAATCGACGTGGAGTTGAAGAATCTACATGGGAGCGTGAGGACGAGATCAGGAGGAGGTATCCCGAGTTGTTCGAGCAGCCAGCTTCTGGACCAGGTACTCCAGTTTCCAACCTCGATTACAGTTTACAGCATTATGTTTGACGCCTCCTTGATTTAAAATTTTGAGGATGAAATTTTTATAAGGAGGGAAGGTTGTAAAACCCGTGACTCGAGTCAGGGTTTTATAGTCGTTAGCCGGTCGGTTTGACCGTGGTTCGAGTCGGTTCAACTTTCAGAACACGTGTGCGGGGCCGAGGCCGACCGTGTGCACGTGCTATGAGGGTTTATGTATACCCAAGTATCGATGATAGCGTCAGATACGCATCAGCAAACTGAGTTATCAGTAGATATGAGAGTATACAATTGATGATTTTTATTTTTTTCATGTTGTGACCGTAGAATTAGTTTAGGCCGAATAACGCATTAGGACGCGTTAGATGGTATTCGGGTGGGTTATTAGTTATACGGCATGTCATTTGGATGTTGTGGTGTTTTATTTGATTTTATGGGATTTTTCCCATTTTTTCTGAATTTTTCTAGGATTTATTCCGAGTCAGTTATCATTCTTGACTCGAGCCGATGTCGAGTCAAGTCTTATTTACAACTTTGCCACCACCCTATACTTCTCATCTCTCTTCCCCAAACACTGACGTCTTCAGCGCCCAAACCCTAGCCGCCACCCTTGAGATTTTGCCACCGCCACCGACACCACCCCGCCGCCGATCGACGCCACCCAGCCAGGCCGTGCCGTCGCCCTGTTGCCCCGACCACGCCCAGCCACCGTCCAGCCGTCGCGACGCCAGAAATTGCCACGATTTCACGGCCGCTCCCGACGCGATTCCGCTGCTGTCTATGCCGGACCGCCGCCGCCGTGGCATCGAAGCCCTTCCCCTCGACTTCCCCTACCTTTCTCCCTTACCTAGCGCGACCGTCGAGGCCAGCCGTGGGTCTGATCAGAGCGACCGACCGCCCCGACCGAACTCGACGCCGCCGTTGGTGGCCATCGCCGCCGCAGCTGCCCTTGTCGTCACCACCATTGGGTCAAGCTCGCCGAGACGGTGCTAACCCCTACCTCCGATTGCCCCGCCGGAGCAGTCGCCGGAAAACCACCGGAATTGCCAGAAAATCACAGGCAGCAGTCGCCGGAAAATCACCGGCTCGCCTTCACTGCCTTTGTCTGTCGGCACCGATTTCAGCGCCGATCGCGAGGTGGTTTTTCCTTCTTTTTAGTATTATTATATGCATGTTGTGGTCATGGTAGCATATTAGAATTAATTTTATTAACTTCATGATTTTAGTTTAATTAATCGTGAATTATGATAAACATGTTATGATTAGCGTAGATTGTGTTGTGTGATGTAAATGCTCACTAATGAAATTGTTAGTAAACCACTAAATAGTTAATTAAATGCTTGTTAACTAGTTAATTTATGAATTTGTATGATTTAGGTTTTTGCATGCTCGTATTAAGTTAAACGGATTAAATTGATTAAACCATTGTCACCTAATTAGAATAGGTATGTTTTGAAATTGGAATTAAAAGTGCTAGGTAATAAGTAACGTATGAAATCATAAAATTATTAACTTGCTTGACAATTAGAGATTTAGTGTGATTGTTGAGATAATTGTCATGTTTGATTAGATTAGTGTATGCATGTGGATATATTAGTTATATAGGCGTGCATCATATATGTATGGGCGTTAGTAAATAATTATGTTCATGTAGGTTTGTTGCAGGAGCTCGCCGTCTAGGCACGAGACTGCGCTTGGAGCTTCTGACAGGTCCGTTAGGACACGCTTCTTAGGTTTTATCGCTCTACTCTATCGGTGATTTGATTTATTGATTGTAGAACATGTCAGGTGGATGATTTATCGGACCCCACCTAACACGGGTCATCTGGTCGATTGTTTTCAGAATTAATAACCCTCGAGGATGAGATCCCTTGAGCTTGTTTTCGAAAATAAGATCCACCTCAAGTTGCCTTCGGGCCTATTATAATAAATCCCGACCCAGCCCTATAAATAGTTTTATCGAGTTTTTAGTAAGACAAGAGAAGATGAATCGACTTGCACATGCCATGAGCGGATGTCGTGCCAGTCAAAGCGGGCTATGGATTAGTGCCAGTGGACTGTTCCATTCCCGAGGGATCCTGACAACTCCGCGTTTGAGTTCCTCACACCCGGAGAATGTGGAGGTTTACGGGTACTGTTTAGTACAGCGCATGTCCGGACTTGTGGTTCAAAGGGTACTAAAGGCGATTGCCTGAGAGTGCTTGGCCTTTGTGCTCAAGGCCAGGAGTAATATGGAGGTTCGGAGAGGGCTTAGGATAAAGTTTTACGTGAAGTACTGAAAAAGAAGTACCGAGAGCAGCACAGTACCAGATAGATCAGGATGTTGTTGAGTCAGCTACTCAACGGCTCCTTTGTAGTTGCCCTTATGAGAGTTCTTGAGGAAGATATATGATTGTTTGCGTTCCATGAGAGTTTGCTCTCATGTTCTAGTTTGATATTAGTTATTTCCGGACCAGTGACACCTGTTGTTAACGTTTTTCTACTATATGTAGGTGAGAACGATGAATGGTGTATGCCGGCCTTGACGAAGGATTAGCGTTTGCATTGCACACACATACCTGGCGCGCTATGCCGACTTTTGCGTAAGATGTGATGTGATTGACTGTTGTATTAGATTTACATATTTGTGTATATATGCATGTGTTTGTGAGGCTTGTATGCCTTGTTTTAGAAATTCTTGGAAATGTTCTAATGCCCAGGAATGATCAGCTATGTTAAGTTGAAAATGAACAAAAACATGATGAGTATGAAATTGTAGGTGGGCTAGACCCAATTATAAGACGTGTTATTGCTTAATTCCTATTGTAGTGTGCATTATGGTTTTATATATATACCTATAATGTGCCGTGTTTTTAACAGGTTGTCCCCTTATTGCACTTTTAGGGGAGGCTCTGTCCATTTTATTTCAAGTTTTATGAATTTTGTTATTATTTTAATTACTTTGGTGTGTGATTATTATCATAACATTCACGTAGTATCCTATTAGGGTTTTGCATCTCATTCATATATTGTTTGTGCATTAGCGGCGTGCTCCATCTTGAGACGTCGAGAGGGTTATGTCGTAGCCGTTTAGGTTTTGGGTCAGCCAACTTAATTGGTTTACGAGTAGTTTGATCCTTTGTTACAGTTCTAGTCCGGGTTGAGAGTAAACCGGATTGGGGTGTGACACAAGATGACTAAGTGCTGTCGGAAACATGGAGGAGCAGCAATACAACTTACACACATGTACCTACCGAGACTGAATGAGAATGTGATGTGATGAATTACTGTGAATGGTGGTAGATAAATGTCTTAATGTCTTGTTGCATGAAATGATATGTGTGTGATATTATTATGCATAGAATGGAACACAATGAGATAATAGGCAAGACCCGATGCAACAAAATAAACATGGTTATGAAGTGATTGTGTGTGAAAAGTAAAATGTTCTAGTATTGTTTTAATTTTTTATCGTCATGTAACAATATTGTTTATTATTGACAGGGTGTTCACTATTCCACTTTTATGGGAGACTTTGTTCGTTTGTTTTAAAAATCGTTATTTTTTTAGCTTTTCACGTGTTTGTTTTATTTTGAATATGATTGTATATCATAACTTTCATTTAGAACAACGTTAGAACCTAAACATCTCATTTACGCATTATATATTTGCATCATCATCTTGAGATGCCGAGGGTAAATCCGGGCCGACTTAACTGAATTAAATAAATTACCGAACGGTTCGGTCGCTAGTAGCATTTTCAATTTAGTTTACGGGTGGCCGAAACAAGATGTTGCATCCTCTCTCATGATCTACACCCTTCCTCCAACCCCCATGTAATAAAAAAATAAAAAATAATTATAAATTATTTTTACTTGTTTCACCATCTTTGTCAACATCATAACAAAATACCAAAACAAATTTACCATGGCATTTGTCAGGAGGCCGTGACAAATTGTCATGACAAATTTACAGCTTTCTATGACAAAATTTATTTTGATACATGCATATTTTCCACAAGGCACCCTCTGGTAGCAAATGCTCTGACAAATTAACATTTGTCATAGAATTTGAAGCCTCTGTCACAAACAACTCGTCACAGGATTGCCTACAAAAAACCCTTTTCCACTAGGAGCATACTATGACTTCGCAATAAAGCTAATTTTTATGTTTAAAATTGTTTTCCCATAATTTATGGAGAATACTTTCAAGTTGGCGTATGTACGGTACCACTATTACGGTCACTAGCATTGATCAATGCACATGATGTTAACTGATAGAAGATGTAGCTAAGGCTACTAATTGAATGAGCTAGCTCGTGAGCATTTAACGTTCGGCTCGGCTCTACTTAACTTAAAACTAGACATTTAAATGCTCGAGCTCGAACTCAAATCCTATGAGTCGAGTTTCAGCAAGGTCATGCTCAATTCGACTCAACTCGACTCGATTAAAACTCGAACTCAACTCAAAATCGACTCAGTAGCTCGATTCAAACTCGACTCGTAGCTCGATTCAAACTCGACTCGATAATATAATATAATAATATACATAATATCACTTATCTGCTTAAAATACATTTAAAATTATAAATATATATTATTATTGACTACGTGCTAAATAATGGTAGTGGTGGGGGTGTTTTGTTTTTTTATCAAATCTCAGTGTCCTTGTAATCGAATAATCCAGATGAAAGTTTGAGACAGAAATATTATATGCCCCGGCTAAGATAGTCTTTATATATATATATATATATATATATATATATATATAAAGAGAACTGGATTCTATTTATTTTAATTGTTATCCAAATTTTTCATTATCCCTAAGTGATCCTCATCTTAAAGATACTTTGTGTTTGAACATGAAAACACAAGGATATGATATGAAAGAAGGATCCCAAAACAAATGTGTGTTATATAGAATATGTTTTAAGGCTATGACAGCAATTAATCCTAATGCTAAACTAGCATCTAGAAAAGGGAATACAACATTATTCCAAATAGATACAACCAAAGCTAATATAGAGATTCCTAAAATTATTAAGTGGACAGATATAGTTCTTCTAGAAGTTTGGAAATTAGAACAAGTAGTTCCTCCCAAAGTAGAGAAAAGATCTGCAGAAGCCATTATAGAAGAAACTAATGGTGATGTTAACATAATCTTTGAAAGAAATAGTACTTCTACAAGATTTATATCAGAACATGATAAACCTTCTAGTTCTAATGTAGCTGGAATCCTTATGTCAGAACATAATATACCTCATGCGTTATATACGGATGAGCCAAGTTTCTCAGATATGGAATTTAAAATAAATACTATAGACTTTGAACCAAATAGGAAGAAATGCTCTAAAGAGTTTATGCAACAAAGAAATAAAACCTTTAGAGATTGGTATTTTAACATATTTGATGAAACTCAAAGACAAGAATATAAAGAACTTTATTATAAAGATTTAAAAGCTTTAAAATATGAAATTCCTTTTAAAAAATGGTTTAAGGAATTAGTAACTCCTAAAATCTTAGTTCATAAAGAACCTAGAAATTGGGAAACAACTAATGGTAAAATTATTACTAGTAGACATCCTCCTGTAGGCAGTATTAAACATGGAACAATAGAAGCAATGTCCTTTGTTAAGACTGAGTCTAAACCAGAGGATATAGCTATAATTATAAAACAAAATAATTATACCCATATGCATTTACAAACCATAGCAAATCAATTATCGAATATAGAAGATAATTGGACTCCTAGACAGAAAGGTAAAGAAAAGGTTGAAGAAGAAATTCTTAAACCTGTATTGATTAAACCTCCTATGATAACTACTAAGTTTAATAAAAGACCTCCTATAACAGAAGAATTTTTGGAAAGGTTAACAGGAAAACTAGGAGATTTAAAAATTAAAACTATTAAAGGATATGAATCTGAAGATTTGATAAATCAGTTTACAGATTCTATAAATGTAGCAAAGAAAAATCCTTTACCTCAAACGTTAAATTATTATCAAAGACCAACTCCTGCTAATTTATTATTTGAAGAAAACCAAAATATTACTTTATCACAATACAATGGAGAATCTGTCTATGAATGGAATATTGATGGACAGTCTGAATATCAGATAATAACAGTATTACATAATATACTTATGTATGCTACTATTTGTAGAACAAATAATAATTCAGATAGACAAATTTCTGAAATGATAATTGCAGGGTTTACAGGCCAACTTAAAGGTTGGTGGGATAATCATTTAACACAACCTCAAAAAATAGAAATCTTAAATGCTGTAAAAATAAACCCTAGTACTCAGCAGGTACGAGAAGATTCAGTATATACTTTAGTTCAGACAATATTACATTACTTTGTAGGTAATATTAATCAACTTAATGAAAGAATACAAGAGTTGATATTAAATCTGAGATGTCCAACTTTGACACATTTCAGGTGGTATAAAGATACATTTTTAACCTTATTATATCAAAGAGTAGATTCAAATAGTGATGTTTGGAAAGAAAGATTTATTTCTGGTTTACCTACACTTTTTGCGGAAAGAGTTAGAAATAGATTAAGGGAAATGCATGGTACAATTCCTTATTCTACATATACTTTTGGACAATTGGTAGGACAAGTTGTCTCAGAAGGATTAAAACTTTGTAATGAATTGAATTTAAGAAATCAATTAAAGAAACAAAAATTATTAGGAAAAAGAGAATTAGGAGAATTTTGCCAACAGTTTGGAACTAATATAACTCCTAAATATCCTAATAAAAATAAAGGTAATAAAAATAAACGTAGTAAATCTTTTATTCCTTATAAAAGAAGAAAGAAAACTACTAATGTAGAAAAGAAACCAGTAAAAGCTAAAAAGAATCAAAAGAAAAATAAATCTTTTACATCTAAACCTTTGAAACCTTTAGTTTGTTGGGACTGTGGTCAGACTGGACACACAAGAACCCAATGTAGATTAAAGAAAAAGATAAAAGAATTAAACATTCTTGAGGAAGAAAAGCAAAGTTTAATTAATCTTTTAGAAGAATCAGATGATCAATTATCAGAAAATACTTCTGAATATGATGCTCTAGAACTTAACCTAGAAGATGAAGAATCTTCATCATCAAGTGAAAGTACTTGTGGGTGTGATGATTACAACAGAATAATGGATCTAAATAGACCAAGTATAAATGTAATCACAGCACAAGAAGAATTACTTTTAGATATGGTAGATTCTATTCCAGATAAAGAGGGAAAAAGAAAATTAATAGAGAAAATTTTAGAATCTACAAAAGATAAAATTAAAGAAAAATCTAAATTTAAACCTCAAGTAGAAGCAGCTTTGAAACCAGCTTATACTATGACAGAAGTTTTAAGTAGGGTAAAACAAGAAAAACCCATAACTACTAATGATTTAATTAAAGAAATAAATGAGCTTAAGAAAGAAGTTTCTAATTTAAAAAGACGTATAGAAATCTTAGAATTAAATAATGAAATTAAAGATAATGAAAGTTCTGATGAAGATAATGAAGAAACAAAATTGTTTGAAGAATCAACATTTGAAATAGGTGAAACATCTCATCCAGAACAAGAAAATTATTTAAATGTAATAGAACAGACTATTACTAGAAAATATGTATTAAGAATAAAAATTATCATAAAAGAAGAATTTAGTTTAGAAACTTTAGCATTAGTAGACACTGGTGCTGATAGAAATATAATACAAGAAGGATTAATTCCTACTAAGTATTATAAAAAGACTACTCAAACATTATCCGCAGCAAATGAAGAAAAATTACAAGTAAATTATAAACTTTCAAATGTTGTAGTTTGTATAGAAGATGTTTGTTTATATTTAACTTTCATTTTAGTAAAAAATATAGGATCTGAAGTTATTTTAGGAAATCCCTTTACAGCTTTAATAGAACCTTTCTTTGTAGATGATATAGGAATTCATACTCATATAAAAGGAAAGGATATTACATTTAAATTGGAATATCCTAAAAGACAATCCTTTATTTCTAGAATGAAAAATAAACAAAACAGAAAAATTAATCAAATAAATTATTTAAAAGAAGAAGTTAATAATTTAATATTAGAACATAAGTTAGAAAGTCCTTCTGTTCAACATAGAATAACAGATATAAAGAATTTATTTGAGAAAGATCTTATGTAATGATTTACCCAGTGCCTTCTAGGATCGGAAAAGACATGAAGTCTCTCTTCCATATGAAGATGATTTCAATGATAAATTAATACCAACTAAAGCTAGACCAATTCAAATGAATCAAGAATTAGTAGAGTATTGCCAAAAAGAAATAAAAATTTTATTAAATAATAGGTTAATCAGAGAAAGTAAATCTCCTTGGTCTTGTTCAGCTTTCTATGTATTTAAAGCTTCAGAAATAGAAAGAGGAACACCAAGATTAGTAATAAATTATAAACCTTTAAATAAAGTTTTAAAATGGATAAAATATCCAATCCCGAATAAGAAAGATTTACTAAAAGATTATATAATGCACAAATATTTAGTAAATTTGATTTGAAATCAGGGTTTTGGCAAATACAAATCAAAGAAGAAGATAGATATAAAACTGCTTTTAATGTACCATTTGGACAATATGAATGGAACGTTATGTCATTTGGATTAAAGAATGCACCTTCAGAATTTCAAAAAATTATGAATGATATATTTAATCCATATGTAAGTTTTATAATTGTATACATTGATGATGTATTAATTTATTCTAATAGTATAGATCAACATTTTAAACACTTAAATCAATTTTATAAAATAGCTATAACTAATGGAATAGTTTTATCTAAGTCTAAAATGGTTTTAGTACAAAATCAAATAAGATTTTTAGGACATAATATTGAAAAAGGAAATATTAGACCTATTCAAAGAGTAATAGATTTCTCTAGTAAATTTCCAGATAAAATATTAGATAAGAATCAACTACAAAGATTCTTAGGAAGTCTAAATTATATGGCAAAATTTTATAAAAATTTAGCAAAAGATTGTAAATTGTTGTTTCAAAGATTGAAAAAGAATCCACCTCCTTGGACTGAAGCTCATTGTAAAACCCGTGATTCGAGTCAGGGTTTTACGTTACCGAACCAGTCGGTTCGACCGTTGGTTCGAGTCGAGTCAGTTTCATGAACCGCGTGCTGAGTCGAGACCAGCCGTGATTTATGAGCGATGAGAGTCAGGTGTACCTGAATATATGATGATAACGTCGAGAAGATGGTGAGAAATGAGTTATCAGAATATATGAAAGTATGCAGTATTTTTTTCTTTTTATATGTTTGATCGAAGAAATAGTTTTAGGCCGAATAACGCGTTAGGACGCGTTGGATTATATTCGGGTGGGTTATTAGTTATAGAGCATGCCATTTGGATGTTGTTGTGTTTGTTTTATTTTATGTGATTTTTCCATATTTTTCTAGATTTTTTTAGAATTTATTACGAACTAGTTATTATTTTGACTCGAGTAGGAATCGAGTCAATACTTAATTACGAAACTGCCACTACAACACTTCTTCTCCCTCCCGACCCTTCTTCCACCCAAACCCTCGCCGCCGCCTGCTGTTGCTGCGCCGCTGCCGCCGCCGCCGACGCCGTGCTGCCGCCGATCGTCGCCGCCCCGCCCTGCCGTGCCGTCGCCGTGCCGCCCCGACCAACCCCGGCCACCGTCGCGCCGCCACGACGCCGGAATCGACTCCACGAAGCCGCCTCGGCCGCCGCCACTTCGGGCCGGATTCCGCCGCCGTCCGGGCCGCTCCGCCGCCGGTGTGACCCCGACGACCACCCCCTCGACGTCGCCGACGTTTCCCCCATCGTCCCGACCACCGTCGAGGCCGGCCGGAGCCTCGATCGGAGAACGCCGCCACCGCCGCCCATTTTCGACGCCGCCGTCGACGGCCATCGCCGCCTCGGCTACCCTGTTTGACACCACCATTGGACCGAGCTCGTCGAGCTGGTGCCGATAGACCCCCTGATTGCTCCGTCCCAAATCATCGCCGGAAAACCGTCGGAATCCGCCGGAAAACCGCCGACACTCGCCGGAAAACCGCCGGAACCGCCGGAAATTGGATTTGTGGGAAATTCGCCGGATCATCCGCCGAACGCACCCGGTCCAATCTGATCGGACTTCGGACGCCGCTAGGTGCCGAATTCGAGTTTCGAGCCACGAAACGGAAACCCTAGCCGTCGCCGATTTTCGACGACGCGAGGTATAATTTATTTTAATTTAATTATTTGAAAGTTTTGATTATTAGAATTGCATGCTAGGATTGGTGAATTGTGTGTTATAATAATATATATAAATGTAGATTTGATTAAGGATAAAAATATGAAATTTGTTTGATTGTGTGGTGTTAAAAATAGAAGTTATGAAACTAATTAGGGTTATTAAGTAATAATCATGATCTAATCAAACTAGCTTAAGTAGACTCGCTAGAATTGATATAGGTTGATGTGTGTTGATTGACGTGTGATTGTGTTGATTGTGTGTGTATGCTATAGGATATGTGATTCATCATGCGGGCGTTAGTTTTTAGCTTGATTGTGTAGGTACGGTGTAGGAGCTCGCCGCCTAGGCGCGTGGACCCGTTTGGAGCTTCTACCAGGTCCGTTTAGGACTCGTTCTCTGATTTACGCTACTCTCTTGTGTATTTGATTTATTATGTGCAGGACGAGTTAAGTGGCGTTTTATCGAATCCCACTTAACTCGGGCCATTTAGCCAACGATTTTCCGGATTAATAACCCTCGAGGATGAGATCCCTCGAGTTTGTTTTCGAACTTCAGATCCAGCTCACGTTGCCTTCGGGCCTATTGTATAAATCCCAACCCAGACCTATATATATGTATAGTTTTCGTGTTTTTGTGAGAGACTGAATGAGGGAAATCCGACTACCGTGCTACGCGAGCGGGCACGTGTGTGTCGACAGTGGGCTCTGGAATGGTGTGCGGGCCGTTTCATTCCCGAGGGATCCTGACAACTCCACCTTTGAGTTCCTCAAACCCGGAGAAGTGTGGAGGTTCACGGGTACTGCATTGCAGCGCATGTCTAGACTTGTGGTTTCAAAGGGTACTGAAGGCGACTGCCTGAGAGTACTCGGCCTTCGTGCTCAAGGCCAGGAGTAATATGGAAGGTGCAGAGGGCGGAAAGGAATGAGATTTGACGCGAGAAGCAATAGAGAAATGGCCGAGGCATGAGAATGTGAAAGATAGGGGGACGCTGTCGACCCGAGGGCGACGGCTCCCGTATGTGCCCTGATGAGAGTTCTTGAGGAAGTATATGGTTTTCATTCAACAGGAGAGTTTGCTCTCCTGTGCCAGATTGATATTAGTTATTTTCCGGGCCGGTAACACTCGTTACTGACGGTTTTTCTATATATATGTAGGTGAGGAATGCGAGCGATGAAAGCTGTCGGGACTGCGGAGGAGCAGCACGGAACCGCGCACACATGTACCTGCCGCGTGTAACGTATAATGACGGTGTGTTATTGCTACGTGAATGATAATTTTGATGTGTTTGTTTAGATAAATTGCTTGTTTTGAAATGAATGGATAAATGCGAATGAGTAGTGAGTTTGGAGTTCAGGCTCGGTTCAATTGAAACGAAGGAGATAATGATGAATGCTACGATAGATTATCATGTTTTACCGTATTTTCATAAAATAGTATATATTTTCTTTTGGTTTCTCATTTATTATTTTATCTTGTCTTTGCTTGCACGTCATGGCATGTATGTAGGACTCCGTTAGAACCCACGCATCCCATCCATGCATTTCATGTTTGCATCTCCATCTTAAAACGCCGAGAGTAGATCCTGGACGGCTTAACCGAACCCAGTAGATTAGCGAACGGTTCGGTCGCCGGTGACATTCCCGGGTCGGTTCGCGGGTGAGCCGAAACGGGGTGTTACACTCATACTAAGGTTGTACAAGTAATTAAACAAAAAATTAAATATATAACGTGTCTCAGCTTACCTCATCCTTTTTTACTTTAAAAATAGTTGAAACAGATGCGAGTGATCTTGGATTTGAGGGAATTCTTAAACAAAATATTAATAATAAACCTTTTATTATTAGATATCATTCAGGTTTATGGAATGAAACACAATCTAAGTATAGTACTATTAAAAAAGACATGCTTAGTATAGTTAACTGCATTTTAAAATTTCAAGATGATCTTTTAAATAGTAAGTTTCTTTTAAGAATAGATTGTACTACTGCTAAATTTATTCTTGAAAAGATGTTCAGAATTTGACATCTAAACATATTTTTGCTAGATGGTAAGCATATATATATATATATATATATATATATATATATATATATATAAGTTTAATTGTAACTAGTTATATTTATTTATATATAATAAAATAACAAAGTAGGGGGATAGCTCAATTGGGAGAGCGTCCACGCTCACCGCATAATTTAATATCATTTTTTTTGCCACATAATTTAATATCATTTTTTGTTGGACATGCCTTCCATCCTACGAGAAGGGGGGAAAGAAAATTATAAAATAGGGCTGCTAATTGACCGATAGGGGGATAGCTCAATTGGGAGAGCGTCCACGCTCACCGCATAATTTAATATCATTTTTTTGCCACATAATTTAATATCATTTTTTGTTGGACATGCCTTCCATCCTACGGGAAGGGGGGGAAAGGAAATTATAAAATAGGGCTGCTAATTGACCGATCCAGTGAGTTACTTTTGACTTTATAATCGAGCTAGTGTCTAGCTCTCAAACGAGGTGGTTTCGACTTTATAATTGACGCTTTGATTTTATAATCGAACAATTTTCGAGCTCCCAAACGAGCTAGTTTCAATCTCTTAAACAAACTAGTTTTAAGCTCGTCAAAATTAAACAATTTAAGTGTATTCGAGATCGAGTCTAGCTCAAATAACATAAAAAATGTTCGAGTCGAATTCAAGCATATATATTTAAAACTCGTTCAATCTCGACTCGAATTTGAATAAACCTCGAGCTATTCGAGTCGAGTTCGATCAGAAGCTGAGCTCAACTCACTCACTCGCTTAATAGCCCTACCCTAAATGTAGTCATATATTTACCAGAAAAATCAAACTTTATCCGATTCGGGGATCAAATTGGGCTAGATTAGTGTGTGGTCTAGACATGGACCGGACCACTGCGTGACCGATCCCAAAGAAGTTGAATTCAAAGGTACAAGCCCAATTGATACATCCTCTAACCTCACCAATAAAATTGTGCCATTAACAAAAGAAAAGTAATATTTTCTTCCAATTTATTCTTATTAATAAAAAAAGAATTAAACATCGCTCTCTGACAAAAAACATAAGAGATTCGTCCAAATAAAATACGACAAATTTTTTTAAAAAAATAATAAAGTCTATTTTATCATTCAATTAGTCTATCTTTAAAAATCAAATTTATCCCTTAGATATCAAATCATCGTCACTCGTTTTTAAACGGAGGGTTTTCATTACAAAAGAAATCTGTGCACAGAGAGCAACATCCTACCGAGTTTTATCTCCCAACTCAAATCGATGATAATATAGCCCAGGGCTACCGGCTGTGCTCATTTGAGTGTCCCCCTCACCCACCCACGAAAAAAAATGCCGGCAACAAGACCACCAAAGTCCGCGTGGCCATCGGGCACCAACAGTGCCAATGGAGTATTTGGCCATCCTGGCCCATGGGCTTACCCTAGACCTAGAGTGATGGAGCTGGTGGCAATGAGCAATGAGGAGGTTGGCAAGACTACACATGAAGCTGTGGCTAGGGTTGATGAAAATATTTCCAATCACTTGTTGATTTGGGGGGAAGTGTCAAAGGGAAACGACGGTGACCGGAGTTCGGAGACGACGGCAGCGGCAGCGATAGGAGAATGTCTGCCCTAATTTGGGGGCGGATCCAATTTCATGAACTTGATTTTGGTGGTGGAAGCTCCCAACAAGCCTGCAGAAGTGCAACTTGTCATGTTTACTTCATGTAAAGATATAGGTGGTGGAGATGTTTACATGACTCTACTACCAAGGTCTATGCTCAATTCAAGCAAAATTCCCACTTCTTAGATTTTAGGATAATACTTATCAGACATGGCAGGCAATAGGAGCACAATCTTCTTCAAGATCAATCCCCGTATAATTATTATATTTTTGTTACGAGTCTACATACATGAGCTACATCGCATATACCTTATACCGCTTCTACCTGGAGCAATTTAGTAGTTCCCACTACCTAAAATTTACATAGATAAATGTAAATAAATAAAAATAATACTTACAATTTTCAAATCAATCTACATTTTTAATTCTTTCATCTTAATTATTAAATTAATTATAATAAAAATTAATTTTTAAATATTTTAAACTAGAGCATTTTTTAGAAAATCTAAAAGTAGTTGATATTGCTGTCTAAAAAATAAAAATTTATCAATCTCCAACTTATACACTCTATCTTCCATACATATAGAAAATCTAAAAGTAGTTCATATTGATGTTTAAAAAAGATAAATATTTATCAACCTCCAACCAACTTATGCATTTTATCTTCCATACATATAGACCTCATTATTTGGTTAGTTAACCTAGACAAGGCCTCCATAAATAAATTGTTTTTGGGTAATATAAGCACCAATAGATGTGTAAGTGACAACTCTTGCATTAACCTTGTTAGTAGATAGTAGATTAGTAGAATATCCTGTACAAATCATATGTGCCACTCTTGTACATCTACTGGTAATGTCCTCAAACATTGACCATCTTAAGCAACATCTACAACAAGTTTGGTTCACTTAACCCTGCTTCAAAGCATCATAACTCTCAGAACTACTTTAAAAAACTAAAGACTGAGGCTTCTTCCAATCAAATCAAATAAAGAGTCAGAAATCTGTCAAACACCCAGTTCGTTCAGTTAAAACATATAAAAACACCAATCCAAGACTGAGCCCGGAATCGAGATTAGTACTGATCTAATTTATGAAATAGAGCCACATATCTGTATTGATGGTGAAATATAAAAAAATATTGAAGATAATAAGCAAGCTAATAGATTCCTCAGCCTTGTATGGTTTAAGAAGTAAGAAGTATGTTTCACACTGAGATCTCAAAAACTGTGCAACATGTTTCAAGGGGAGTAATGTGGTTCAGGGAAACAGTTCTGACTTGCCATACAAGCATCCAGAATGTTGCTATCCCTGCATCCACTTTATGATTACAATACAGCATTCATATAAAAACTAGCAAGAAAATGCAAGAACCATCACAATATTCTAAATTGGTATCTAAAAAGCAAGTCCTACTTATAAATGAGATTACAAATGCTCTACAAACTTCACATCCTAAGGAGTCAAATAATCTTAGCTCAAGTAGTAATACAATGCTTGAAGCTTCAGCAATTATCATACCTATTTATTTGCAGAAGTTAACCGCCCACATTAAGGAAGCCAACGAAAAGAAACACTCATATAGGTGCCGCACATGTTGTTCTAAAGTGGCCTGTCTGATTGCAACGGCTACAATGAACCACCCTTTTCACCCTTCCTCGATCCTCAGCACGGACACGCTTCTTTCGCGGTCGCCCTGGAGATCGGAGAGATTTAGGTGGATTTATAACCTTATCTACCTCATTCCCAGAATTTTCTGCCCCCTCTGACAGCTCCTTCCACAGACTTTTATCTGGAACTGGGTGTATAGTCTGTGAGTATGTCTTGCGGTAAGTTGTGACCGTAAAGCAACTTTCAGTAAATCGATGAACATTTTGGCGACATGAGAGAAGAGCAGCCACAGCATGAGCACATGGTAGCCCATACAACTGCCAGCCACGACATAAACAGCAACGATTTCGAATGTCAACAATATTTGTTCCTTCATGAGATGTTACTTCAAATTCAGCTTCATTTGCCCTAAGAACCTGGACGGTTCTAGCCCTGTCAAGAGCTTCAGAGACCCTGCTTTCTGCAGAGGGGACAAGAATGGTGGTCCATTGCATGCTTGCTTCACGTCTTTCATTAAACCAGGTCATCAACTGACGCCTAATACACTCCATCATTTGTATTACTGGAAGCCCTGAGGCTTCCAATATCCAATTATTGAGCGACTCAACTATATTTGCTGTCAAATGCCCAAATCGAGATCCCTCGAAATAGGCAGTCGCCCAAAGCCTGGGTGGGATACGCCGGATCCAATAAGCAGCATCTGGATTTATTTCCTCGATCTCAAGTATTTTAGACTCGAATTCAATTACAGTCAGTGCATGAGCAGCTTCCCAAAGGAGGTTGACAAGCATAGTGTTGTTAAACTCTTTGCGGAAACTCTCACTGAGATGGCGCATGCAAAACCCATGGAAAGCAGTTGGAAAATTAGCTTCAACTCCATCCACAATACCCTTTTGTCTATCTGACAATATAGTGAGCCTTGGCATGTTCTCTGTGTTAATCTCGAGCAAATTGTGAAGTTCAGACAAGAACCACATCCAATTATCATCATTTTCTTCATCAATAACACCAAAAGCCAGAGGAAATAGAGCTCCATCACCGTCAAAGCCAGTGGCTAAAAGCAATGTCCCAAGATACTTACTCTTGAGAAGAGTGTGGTCCAGGCCAAGAAGGGGTCTACAAGCATTTACAAATCCATAAATTGAAGCATGAAATGAAATGAAAAGCCTCTGAAAACAATCATCGGTGGGATTCCCATAGACAGAAGCAATACTGCCAGGATTGGTTCTTTTAACCTGGTCACAGTATTGAGGTAGAAGACAATAACCTTCCTCAAAAGATCCGCGAACTGCTGCCATTATACGTTCCTTACCCCGCCAAGCTTGTTTGTACGACAAGGTGATTCCATGGACTCGATGGATTTCTTCCAAAATCTCCTTTGGCTTGTAATGGGGATTTTCACGCAGCTTCTCCTCCACAGAACTTGCAACCCACTGAACAGAAGCCTGCTGATGACCAAGATGACCAATTCCCTGACAAGTATGTTGTTCATTTATAGTCCTAATAGTAAAAGTAGGAACACCAGGAAGCTTTGCAGCATGAATACGCCATGGACAACCCTCACCAGCACACTTTGCAGTGAAACGACTTTTATCAGATTTGACAGTCTGAATCTCAAAGTGTAAAGCAATTGCAGCATTCCTTAGCGCTCTACGACAGGCCATAACATCTGGGAACTCTTGTCCGACACTCAGTTCATGGCAAGGTAAGGCGGCAAGGGATCGTTCCTGGAGAATGGGCTGAGAAGCCAGCATGGGAGTCACTTGCAAAGCCTGTTCATCAAGACTTTCATTCTGGTCCACATGCCAGCTCAAGGTTGTGATCAATAGCCAAGTCATGCTCATCCTCAACACCTAAGTCCGGGTTATCCCCAATATCCAACTCATGATTCTGGCCTCCAAGATCAATGGCATGATCATGATCACTCTGACTATGGCCCAGCCCCAGCTCATTCTCATGATTACGCTCAGCTCCATGAGTCTGCCCAAGACCCAAGTTGTGATCATGGGTCTGGCCAAGGTTCAACTCATGATCAATGGGGTGACCTGCTCCCATCTGGTGAGCTTGTCCCAGCACCAGATTGTGGGCATGACCAAGGGCCAAGTCATGATTCGCCATAAAAACTTGCTACTGAACTAACCAAACAGCACTTCCTCCCAACCAGCTCAAACAGATTTCAAGCGATCAACCATCCGAAACCAACACTCAAATGCCAAACTTCCGAAATTACCTCCCTTTCAAGAACGAAGACTCCAATTTTCTGCTAAATTCTCATCTTCCTAGTGCAGATGGCAACCATTTCAACCAACCTGGATTACAAAACACAAGAAACTCCCTCAAACCACACATATGATATCTCTGGTAAAAATTAAAAAAAACAGATTTTAAGATAAATTCACGACTAAAGCAATAAAAATTCTGACACTCACTCAAAATCCACACAAACCAGATCAAATTCACAACACTTGAATGCAATTACGAACAATTAAAAAAAACAACATTGATCAGAAAGTACAAAAAACACACTCACAAAGTTAGAAGCAAGTAAAATTCTTACACTCAATTGCACATCAAAAAACAATGTTCAGCACTTCAAATCCACACACACACTCATACATACACAAAAGAGATCAAATCAGCCATCAAAAACCCCAAAAAAATCCAATAAAAAATAAAAAATGTTACCATGCCAGCATCAAACACCAACCCAAAAACCCAAACCACAACAATTCAATCCACCAACCCAAGAACAGTCATCAGAGCAGCCAATTCCACCAAACTTAACTTCAAAAAAAAAAAAAAAAAAAAATCAGACCATACCTGGAGAAAACAAAGCCCTCTACCAAGAACCAAACTTTCCACCAAAACCACTCCAAACCAACCACTCCCAGCAAGAACCAGACCACAAACCCAGGAAAGATCCAAGCTTTACAGCACCCAAGAGGAGGAAAATTTGAATGGGGTGGAGAAGGCGGGTAAAGGGAGGGGAGGGGCAAAGATGGATTGAAAGGGAGGGATTGGGGGGTGGGGATGTGGGAGAGGGGGAGGGGCAAAAGATGGATTTGGAATGGTGGAGGGGAAGAGAAGGGCTGCAAAAGGGCGGATTAGGGCTTCGGATTGTGTGAGTTGGGGAGGAGAGTGGGCGGGCATTTGTGTCCGTGTTGGCTTTTATGGGGTGTGAACTTGTGTTGTAGGTTGACACTTTTACGGTTCTGCCTACTCTTAAATCAACAAAATATTTTAGGTTAAAGGGTAATAGGAGCATATTTTTAACAAAATAAAATAAATATCAAATCGTAGAATCATTTTGCCCTCGTATTATTATAATATTACCCATAAATATAACTTTAATCTCTTCTTCGTACACATTAGACCATGGTTGTAAAAATCAAAATCAGAATCAAAATCGGTTTCGATAGAGTCAAAATCGGTTTCAATAGAGTCGGAATCGGTTTAAATTAGGTTAAAATCGGTCTAGTTAAATCGGCCTGAATCGGTCTTATATAAAAATTTTAACTTAGTCAAAATTAGTAGGTTATTAATATATAATATGTCATTGTGATGTAATTTTCATGTTATAATGTGTATTATATTTTATAATATTTTTTTATTTTTTTGGATTTTTTTAAAAATTATTAAGGCTAGTTATTATTTTTTACTCGAGTCGAAGTCAAATCAACTTTTAATTATGAAAATGCCATTGATATAATTTTCTATCTCCCATCTCCCCCACTACCACCCTGTACCCTCCCCCGATCGCCGTCACCGCCGCCCCTCCTTGTCGCTGCCCTTACCTATATGTCGCGCCCGCACCCCCCTGACCCCTGTCCCCATCACCCCCCTCCTCACCTCCTGCCCCGCCGCCCTGAAGCCACCCTTGCAGCCCTATCGCCCCGTCATCCCACCCTCGCCCCCCTGGTGCTGCCCTTACCCAGTCGCCTCCCTCGCCACCCCATCCCCTACTCCTGTTGCCACCCACCCCCCCTGTTGCCCATCGTCGCTCTCACCGCCGGTCAGAATCGGCCAATTCGCGGACCGATTCAACCCTAGCCGATTCAGAGGGTTTTTTAAATTGGATTGTTGCCGATCCGATTTATGCATCAGTGCATTAGACCACTTAAATCATTTTTCCATCGGACATTTGGCCTATATGTTACGCCAAGGTTTTGGGAGATTCTAATCTAAATTATCCAGTTGAATTAATATCAGACCTCCTCACATCTCAGATTACCTAAATCATCTTTCTCTCTCGTATGTGCGATGCGGTGAGGTTTTAGATGGCTCCAATTATCATGAGGCTAATTTTGAATTTGACACTATTATTTATTATAGGCGAATTTTAACTCAATAAAATTTTCATTGACTTCTTTTACTTTAAAAATTAACTCAAAAAATAATGTTTTTCCAAAACTTATATACAAGTCTATGGCCTGTTTCGGAACTAATGATGGGGGACTAACCCAACTGTTTATATTGTATAAAATAATATAATGCCCAATTGTTTTTTTACTTGTAATTATAAAATCCAACTAAACTCAATTAGATATAATCAAACAAAACATATCTAAATACAGGTTACAAATCTTGCGTAGTAGTTAGGGATATGTAGGGAAGGGCTACAATTTCCAAAATTCTAAGATATGACCCCATGGGTTGGTTTAAATTTGGATGCGCAAAGAATAACCTAATAAATAATATACTAGTTAGGGCTAGAAGTGTTTATAGGCCAAATAAGTTTGGTTTAGCTTAGCATTGGCAAATTGGGAGTACTTTGTAGCTTGATTAAGCCAGATTTGGCTCAATGTTGGCATTGGTTAGAGAAGAGAAGGGCTTCAAATTTGGATTTGGGCTTAGACTATTTTGATGGAATAATTTGGATCCAATTGGTTAGGGCTAGAAGTGTTCATAGGCTGATTAAGCTTAGTTATGTGAAAGCTTGATTAACATTTTGGCTCCCATTTGTAATTTACAAACTAGGAACAAAGCAAGGTAACCTTTGATGTTTTTTTATTAGTTGAATACATTTTATGCTAGTAGGTATAGGGTGATACCAACATGTAATATAATATGTATAAAACAATTAGTATCCAGTTTGGTTATAGATACTGAGTGTTGAAAGCTGTATTAAGTTTGATTTGGATGGGTATTATTAGTGTTGCATGATAAAAAGCTTAATCGCAATACAAAGAAAGTATTATACAAATCCAGCCCTCTGTGAATTAATCAAGTTTAGATAATATTAAGTACAATTAGTCTCCTTGAAATCTTTCTAGGACATTGCCATCCTTGGGAGGGTTGGGTACCATCCTCCACAATCCCCCAATGTTTCATCTATGACTGCTAATTGAACGAGCCAGCTCGCGAGTTATTTTCACTCTTATGATTGAGTTGATTTCGAGCTCCTCAAAATTAACAGTTTTAAGTATATTCAAATTCGAATCGAGCTCAAACAACATAAAAAATATTCGAATCGATTTCGAATACATACGTTAAAAGCTTGTTCAATTTCGAATCTAGTTTAAACAATCTTCGAATTATTCGAATTGAATTCGAACAAAAACTACTTCGGCTAACTCGGTTCATTTGATGGCCCTAGCCTCATCCTCTAACATAGGGAGATCCATGTGAATTACCTCGAATAAATGCATGTGTAAATTACCTCACAGCCTTTCTTTAAAATTACACTCATTCCAGCTTATATCTTATTGTTTTCTCCCTTATTGTTGGAGATAATGCAGCGAATTCAGTTTTTGACAAAATGAGCTGAAGTTGGCAGTTCAATGAAGGGAAATGAGAACATAGCACGCATATGAAAGTTCTTCATGGAAGAAGCCACACAATTTCACATTGAATGTGAAATCTATAACAATGGTTCAGGGAAAAAATGGTAGTACAAAAATGCTTGCCCTCTTCATAACTCTCATTGCTGTCTCATACTAATCATGTCAGATACAAAGCCTGCATTTAGTACATTAAGTTCACAACCAAAATAAATTTAGACTTCAGACCATATGGTAACAAACCACTTCCTTGAAAAAATGGCACTGAATCAGTACAAGAGCAATCAGGATGGCAAAACTCATGCAGCTCAATCTTCAACTGCCATCCGCAGGACCATCGCAATGGAATATTGCTGGTTCTTTGACAGAAGGAATAGGCCAAAATCACTCCACACTTTAATTTGCTCATTGATTCGAGCAGGCTGCCGACTGCCAATTCCAGAAGGAAACATATTTGCTACCTCACAAAACCCAACTAAATAAGATTTGCTTTCTTGAGAAATCTTATTGTCCGGCAATAATACGGCCATATTGATTCAATGAAGTCAAGATACATTTCGTAGACCGCTTCCTTCAGCTCTCTCAGTTTTTGCTTCAAGAACTCTCTACAATCCAAATTTAGGACGTTCTTCACAGGCTGCCACAGAACAGCAAAGAGCTCTTTTAGTCTCCCTTCAGAAAGGAAAGTATGAATTACCCTGTAGTAACTGGGCATGTTCTTAATGATTCGAATAGTCTGCCTAATGCTAAAAATATATAGGACACAAACAGCTTGCAGAAGTTTGATGTAGACAGCAACTATCAATGGGCCAAGAACCCACAATGGGGTTAATTCTCTTGAGACTTCAGCTCCATACATTATGTTTACTGCCAGATAGCCAGGGATACTGGAGAAGCAAAAAATAAAAATAAAACAGTAAACTGTACTGATACGTTAATGCAAAAATACATTTGCACCATCTAATAATATAAGGAAATAACTTACTCTGACAATGCAAAACACAATCCTTTTCATTTCACTTTCAAATAAGTATCGATAGTAATAAATTCTCTGAGGAGTTGAGTGAATTCAAGAAAAGATCAATCATCTCATGCAAGTATACCCTTGACACCCACAAAAAACAGCCAGACAATGTTTTTCGGCCAATTACTCAACAAATCCCCTTGAGTGGGCAAGTTGCCACTGGAGATCAGACATATAACCACATACTCATACTCTCTTTCCACGACTACTATTTATTAATTCAGCTCTCAGAAAAAGTCATTTTTCTAAGGATTAAAAGGTAACTTCAAAGAAAGGTAACCTATACCAAAATAAACTGAAAAAAGGACTTACAATACCAGAAGTGGAACTTTTATAGCAATGTTGAGTGCAAGGAAATAATGCAATGCAGCCTTAGGAAGGCTACTAGCAGCCGGTTTTACTGGAAAATGCTCATTTTTGGTCTCTACATTCTCCTCCGGTTCCTGGAGAGTCACTTTCTCATTTTGAAGTATGGTAGATTGCGTTCTCAATGTAAGGATCCATTTTTTCACTAATGTTTGCACTCCCAAGTAGGTTACAAAGGTTTGCTCTTGATTTTTGGATGAATAAGATGCAGAAACTTCCTCTTGGTCCGAAATGCCACTTGTCACTGCTTCTTTTTCCTGATCTGTAAAGGACACCTGCACTGTATTTTTACAAGAGTTTGATTCACCTTCGCCATTCTGAGCCCTACCTTTAAATGATAATATCTTTAATGGTTTAACCTTTAACCAGACCTTTGGTTCATAACCCCTGCACTTCCCAGAAAGAAAGCTTTCAACAATACACAACAGACTTAGCCAGCATTAAATACTTTCAGTTAGCATCATTACAAAAACTCTAAAAGTGACTTCAATAAAGCATAAGTTATGATAACTCACTAAATTACTCAGAAAAATGTCAAGCTAAGAATACATGAGTTAATCATTATAACTTGCAGGAAAGCACAACAAAATTTCAAAATTAAAAAAATTAATGTGGTTGGCTTCAGCTCTTGTGAGTACAACGGTAAAAAATGAAACATATTAGTGCAACATCAATATCAAGTGAAAAATGCTAGCAAAAGGCTTCTATATTCCACATTGTTTGAATCAATAAGCTGGTTTTTTAGGTATTTATTGTAACATCAACAACAGATCACAAGCGAAGCCACAAAAGATCCCGACCTAAAATAAACACAGGGAGAGGGAGAGAGATGAGAAAAAAACACACCTCAAACAAGGGCGGCCTCTCAAAACACACTGCTCAACTTTTTTACAGGTTTGAATTGAACATAACTGTTTCGAGAAAATGATCTCAAAGAAAGAGTCATGCTGAATCCCTGAGAAAATAAACAGAAGATCAAAAACAAAATAAGTTACTGCAAAACAGAGTCCTATATATTGCAAAATATGCAATCTAGAGGACAATCATATGCCCTTTGAATAAGGTTGCTAATTAAGTGAGCCAGTTCGTGAGCATTTGGCGTACGGCTCAGCTCGACTCGACTATAAACTCGACATTTAAATGCTCGAACTCGAACTCAACTCAAACTGGAATCCTACGAGTCCAGTTTGAGCTGAAATCCTACGAGTCGAGTTTGAACTGGAATCTTACAAGTCGAGTTTGAGTAAGGCAGTGTTCGACTCGACTCGGTTATAACTCGAACTCAACTCGAAATCAACTTGTAGCTCGACTTAATAATATAATATAATAATATACATAATATCACTTACCTACTTAAAATACATTTGAAATCATAGATAAATATTATTATTGACTACGTAGTAAAGGATGGTGGTGGTGGGGGTGTTTTATTTTTTACTTTTTGTTTTTTTATCTAATCTAGGTCGGCCATATAATTGAATGATCCAGATTAAAGTATGAGACAAAAACATTATTTGCCCCCAGCTAAGATAATCTTTATATATATATATATATATATATATATATAAGTTTAATTGCAACTAATTATATTTATTTATATACAATAAAATAACAAAGTAGCATCATAGCTCAGTTAGGAGAGCGTTACACCGCATTATTTAATGCTATTTTTTGTTGGATATGCCTTTCATTATTAATAATTTCCTCCACCCTAAGAAAAGGGAAAAAGAAAATCATAAATAAAGGGCTGCTAGTTGAGCAAGCCAGCTCGTGAATTACTTTCGACCTTATAATCGAGCTGGTTCTGAGCTCCCGAACGAGCTAGTTTTAAGCTGGTCAAAATTAAACAGTTTAAGTGTATTCGAGCTCGAGTTGAGCTCGAACAACATAAAAATGCTTGAGCCAATTTCAAGTATATATGTTCAAAACTCGTTCGATCTCGAGTTGAGTTCAAACAAACTTCGAGCTATTTGAGTCAAGTTCGAGCACAAGTTAAGCTAGGTTCGCTCGCTCATTTAGTAGCCCTACCTTCGAATAGCACACAAAATAAAAATAAAAAATAAAAACAAAAATCATGGCAAATAGCAAAGAAAACTTGATTAAAAATATTGGCAACATCACCAACTCATATATGCAAAATAAATTGGCAGTAACAACAGCTAATATAGTAATAGTTTGACTTATATTTTATAGGTAAAATAGAAATGAGGATCGTGAATTGCGCATCCATCCACAATAAGGGAAGCATGGTTAAAACCTTTTGTCCAAGAAGTGGCAATGCCCTTTGAAGCAAAGAAGGGAGGATGCATTAAAATCATCAAAACTCCAGCCAAAAATGTTATACTAATTAGAAAACTCCTATTTGCGCAAAATCTCACTGATTTTACAATTCAATGCAACAAAATAGCAGTTAACAAATACTGAAAAAATGTAAATAACAACAACACTAGTTTATACAATGAAGCTAATATAGAGGCCCTAATTATCAAATAAAGTAGCAAATTTGTACCCAAAAAAAGTTACAACAAAAACACCCATTACGTGTTTATGCAAACATAATGGCCCTAAAGTCAAAAGTCGTAGAAAATTAGTACCAAAAAATGCTACCTTTACGCAAATACATATGCCCCAAATACCAGAAGAAGTAGATAATTAGTACCCAAAATGAAACTAACAACAAACACACCCATCTACACATTTATGCCAACATATTAGCCCCAATGTAGAAAGAAAAAATAAACTAGCATAAAAAATGTCACTGACAACTAACATGCCCATTTAAAAATTCAAGCAAACATGACGACCCATAGAAAAAAGCATTTAGTACCAGAAAATGAAACAAAAGCACTCACTTGCACATTTATGAAAACGTGATGGCCCTACACTCAAAGAAATCAGCAAATTCCCATAAAAAATGTTCCTCACAAAGAACACACCCATTAACACATTTATGCAAACATGATGGCCTAATGTCAAAAATTGCAACAAATACGTCTTAATTATTTGCAGACCAAGATTTCAACTTCACAATGCATGAGAAGCACCAAAATTTCATCCAAAGTGTGGCCCTTTCATCACTATACAAATTAGAGACCCCAATTTGTGCAAATTTCCACTCATTTCACGCTTTAATGCAAGAAGTAGCTAGCCAATTAATACCAAAAAATGTTAATTACAACAAGCACACCCATTAATACATTTATGAAACATGATGGCCTAATGCCAATAAATTGAAACAAATAAATCCCAATTATTTGCAGTACAAGATTTTAACTTCTCGATGCATAAATTAATTAAAATTCCCTCCAAAACGTGTCCTTTCTTATCATTATACGAATTAAAGACTCCAATTGCTACAAAATTTGCTCATTCTCACCCTTTAGGGGTAACAAATGGCACCTAAAATGTCACAAACAACGAAAACACTCAATGGCACATTTATGAGGACATGATGGCCCTAATGTCAGAGGACTGCAACAAATACATCTGAAATATTTATAGTAGAAGATTTCAATTTCACAATGCACAACTACCACCACAACTTCATCCAAAGTGTGGACCTTTTTATGATTATACAAATCAGAGACTCCTATTTTGTGCAACTATTTGTGTTTCCCTCATTAATAATTGGTACAAAAAGAAAATCTTACAAACCAAAAGAAGTAAACACTCGTTCACCCATTTAATGCAATCGTGATGGTCTTCATCTCAGAGAAGCCCACCAAACACACCACAACTATATGCAGCAGAGGACTTCAACTCCAAACTAAATAAAAAAACACCAAACATTCATCCAAAGGATGCACCTTTTTACAAAAACACAAATCAGAGACTCCTGTTTGGCGCTCAATTTCGCCTATTTCTGCCTATTCCTATTTTCACCCCAGGGATTACCACTAGAAAACGTTACAAACAAAAAAATACATAAATCATCTCCCCATATACGCAAACATGATGGCCCTAATCTCAGAGAAGCGCAACAAGCACACCAGAAGCATTTGCAGTACAAGATTTCAACTCCAAAGCACGAGCCTTTTTATCATTATACGAATCAGAGACTCCAATGTTGTGCAAAACTTCACCTCTCTCTGCGAATTTCGAATCTCACTGCAGTAATTACTACAAAAATAAAAATATATAAAAACTCTATAGACAGAAAAAAAAACAAAATAAAAATCATTTACCCATTTCTGCTTAGATGATGTTCCTAACCACCAAACCCAACATTCTTAGCTTCAACAAAATGCATCTCTTCTTCCAATCCACTAAACCCAATCCCATACATACACCCCCAAACCCTACCTCAAAACTACACCCACAACGTCACTTTATTTTCTTATTTCTCATCAACCCAAAAACGCAGAAACCAAAATTCCCACCAAAAGAAGTGCTCAACAGAAAATGGGGAGGATTGATAATGGACGCGGTACCTGGGGCGGGAAGCCGGCGGGGAGACGACCGGCGTGGGTAGCGCAGGGAAGAGGGCCCATCGGGGATGGGCTAGAGCGGGGATGATGGGCTCGTCGCCACGGCGGAGGACCGACGCCGGCGAGGAAGAGCGGCGGCGGCGGCGTCGGAGAAAATTAATTTGAAAATAAAACCTTGTACATTCTTATTAATTGTATATATTAAGAATATACAAAATCAATTTCAAAATTATAACTACATTATTTTAAATAAAATAATAAATATTTATTTAATTTTTAAAATGTAGTTGTATGTACATATTAAAAGTGATTTTAATTTTATTATGTTAAAAAATTTAATAACTAAATGTAATTTATTTTTTAATTATTTTTTCTTTGAATAAATTATAATTTGATGGATAATTTTGTCATTATAACAAAATATCATTTTTTTATAATTAAGTTTGATTTTCTAAGCAAGTGTTAATATAAAAATAATCCACCCTTTTGGTAAAAAGTTTTTTTTAGAGTATGAAACGTAAAAAAATAGCATTAGTAGAACATATATCTTTATCTCAGCTCAAGTTAATCTAAATCATTAGATGATAATAACGATTAGACGATAAAAATAGTTTTGTCTAATTTTTTTTAAAAATGGTATGAAATGTTGCTTCACGTGGGGGCTTATATATGTGTTTGAGATACATTAGAATTTTTAAATATACATTTTTATTGAAGAAGAGACAATCTATGATATTCTAATTTGTAGTTTTTATTTTAGTTGTATTTTAATAGGCAGAATATTTGTTAATAAAAGTTGATATGTTTTTAATTACTTACAAATTCTTAAATGAATATGATAAATTAAAATTCTTTTATTTTTTATAATTACTAATATTCATTTAATATAATACCACTGATTTTAATCACTTTCCTAAGTCCTATTAGGTATAATCCCACTACGGTTAAAAATCTTTTATGTTTATTACTCAAATGGTTTATAATTTTTATATTTATAACTATTCTAAAATAACTTATGTTAACATTAATTGGTTTATATTTTTGAAGTAGTTCCTACCGTCCTTGGCCCCCTACTCACAATAAAAATGTTATTTTTTAAAGAATTTCAGACGTGCGTCTTCACTCCATAGAGATGAGAACGCTCCCTTTGGAGGTTAAAAACATCATTTAAAATAAAAAACATCATTTAAAAAAAACCATGACCAAGTTATCAGGGGAACCTTGTGCAAGTATTCATTCATGTTCAAACAAAAGCTTTCATACAAGGAACTTTATCCATTGCAAAATAATAATGAACCTTGCCATCTCAGCATTCAGATGGCTTGTTTTTTGCCACCTACCAAAACCATGCCTTGAACCAGCTCAACCATATACCTCAGTTAAAAACATGGCAACTGATATGATAAAGCCTTCAACACATTTATTCTTCTTCTTCCTTGTTTCATAAAACACATGTTCAATATTAGTTGCCCAATCTAATCTAATCTATTAAAATGCCAGCAATAATTCTTCACACTGGCTACATGTATACATGAGAAGAAATGTGAAACTTTTTCATGCCATTTTGGTCCAAGCAGATTTCCTGAGCAGTACTTTGTTCTGACTCTGCCAATGCTTGCATACTTGTTTCGACAAGCTGTGCAATGCATGTTTTTCTAGGATGAAGCTCCGAGGAGGATTCTTGTGCTGGTTTTTACGAACCTGAATCATTGGCCCAGACCAGAGCTTGAAGCTTTCTCTTGCACTTCAGTTTCATGAAAGAGTAATTCCGCTTCTGTATCATTGCTCATTCTTGCTTGCTTTCATTTGTCATTTTCTACTATGAGCTTCATAAAAGGGGATAACAACCAGAACATGAAGGGGAAGCATTTATTTTTTAGGTCAGTATAAATTAATCTTACATGTTGCCATGGATTATAACCTCCAGTATAAAACATGCCAATAATATATCTAACAGAACATGTCCACCACTTCAACATCTTTTATAGCCCTTTATTTTTTGGATCAAATGAATATAGTGACCTTCCTTTATCATGTCCCCTATAACCTCATTTGCTTCAGAACGCCGCCCAGCAGTTCGGAGGTTTCCCACAAGCCTACTATACACCAAAAAGTTTGGGGGGCAACCTTTCATCTTCATATCTTGAAGCATGTTACAAGCTTCTTCGAATTTACCAGCAACGCAAAGCCCACGGATCATAGAATTATATGTAAAAACATTTGGAAGCTTTCCTCTTATCATCATTTCATCAAACATTTTTTGCGCTTTGTCTAGATCCCCAGCAACAACATATCCTGTGATCATAACTGTATAGAAAACAACATCAGGCTCACATCCTTTCTCAAGCATTTTATCAAAAAAGTATTTGCAGGCGTCCAGATTCCCTGCTCTGCTGAGCCCATCAATCAATGAGGTAAAATGAAGAGTTCGAGGATGGCATCCCACCTTATCCATGTGATCTAAAAGACCAATTGCAGACACAGGCTTGTCAGATTTACCAAGCACGTGCAGAAGTATGTTGTAGGTGTGAAGATCGGGAGAAATTCCCGTCTGCCCCATCTCATGAAATACTCTGGAGAACTCGTTCAGTTTACCAAGTCGATACTTTGCATACATAAGAATATTGTAAGTTAGGATATCCGGGGAGTGCCCAGAATGTAACATCTGTTGATAGACCCATTCAATCAACCTATACTGATCTACAACAAGGAGTGAGTGGAGAATTGCATTGAATGAATGCTTGAAAGGCCGAAAATTAAATGTTTCAGACATCATGAACTGCTCTACCACTTTTCTAGCCATGCCTGCCTGACCACAAGTACAAATCAATATGTTAAAAGTCCTAGCTGTAGTTGATACCCCTTCTTCGACCATCACTTTCAATAACCTCCACATTGGCTTGAACTCTTCGCATACGGCAAAAATCTTCAACATGATATTGTATGAGTTTGAAGTGTGCCTGAAATCGCCTTGGGCATTGGCCCACATGAAAATTTTAAAAGCCAACCTAGCACTGCGGGCTCTATTCGCATGATTGATTGATCTTAGAATCATCATAAGAACTTCTAACATAATGCGGTTATTAACTTTGATATGCATTCCATCAAGAACAGTTTTAGCATCATTTCCAGGCCCATCTTGTTGTAGAACTTCATATATGATATCAACCTCACGTTTATACCTTTTTGAATATCCTTGATGAGAGGAGATTTCCTCAAAAAACTCAGCTTTTTGGTCACTCTCCATACCAGTTAAAGGATTCTTATGAGAGGAGTCAAATAACAATTTCTCCTGGAAAATAGAATGGACATCCATTCTCTCCGTTTTATCTGCACAGCCCTGATGTTCAACCTTCCTGCTGCCACCTTTATTACCACCACTTGAATCAGATAACCAGCGATAAGCAAGGGGAAACATGTAGACTTTTTGATTATAAAATCTGCTGAAACCAATAAAAGACTTCATTGACTAGACTTGCAGGCAACCATCGAGACAGTGGGCCACAGAAAGCATAAGTAATTTAAACTCTACCGGACTGTGAAAAACATTTTGGAGCCTGAAAAATAAATATTCCTTCATGTATCAATGATGCTTAACTTCCAAGCATACTCCAACAATCAGCAAATCTTTTCCTGTAAATTTAAAATTAGCAAAAAATACTAAGAAGCTCTGTAAAGAAACACTTATAAGGTACACAGTTTAAAAAAGAAAAGAAAAAAGCTGCTTCTAGAGCAAATAAGAATTGTGGTCTTAGATAAGACAATAACATTCGCCCCTGACATTATCTTTCATAAGCCTCCGCAACTTTCTCAATACCACTGCCAGCTCCAAAATACCGGCAATGCAGAGAGATAGCAATTAAGTTAGTTAAAAGAAGCCAAAAATTGTCTAGTTTTGATTAAATTGCACAAGAGTTGATAGAAGCAGACTAGGGCAATAAAAATTTAACATTGATGACAACTTAGAAGCTTTATACCCACAATTTGATAGCATAAAAATGTAATAACTACTCACAAAGGGCAAACATTGAACTCAGAAAAATAAAACTACACATTTATGCAGACATGATGGTCCTAACGTCAGAGGACTGCAACAAATACATCAGAAATATTTACAGTAGAAGATTTCAATTTCACAATGCACAACTACCACCACAACTTCATCCAAAGTGTGGACTTTTTATGATTATGCAAATCAGAGACTCCTATTTTGGGCAACTATTTGTGTTTCCCTCATTAATAATTAGTACAAAAAGAAAATCTTACAAACCAAAAAAATAAGAGTAAACACTCGTTCACCCATATAATGCAATCGTGATGGTCTTCATCTCAGAGAACCGCAGTTAACACACCACAACTATATGCAGCACAGGACTCCAACTCCAAACTAAATAAAAAAACACCAAACATTCATCCAAAGCATGCACATTTTTACAAAAACACAAATCAGAGACTCCTATTTGGCGCTCAATTTCGCCTATTTCTGCCTATTCATATTTTCACCGTAGTGATTACCACTAGAATACGTTACAAACAAAAATAAATAAACAAAAAAATAAATAAATCATCTCCCCATATACACAAACACGATGGCCCTAATCTCAGAGAAGCGCAACAAGCACACCAGAACCATTTGCAGTACAAGATTTCAACTCCAAATATTCACCCAAAGCATAAGCCTTTTATCATTATACGAATCAGAGACTCCAATTTTGTGCAAAACTTCACCTCTCAGAAAATGGGGAGGATTGAGAATGGACGGGGCACCTGGGGCGGAAAGCCGGCGGGGAGACGGCCGGCGTGGGTGGCGCAGGGGAGAGGGCCCGTCGGGGGGCTAGAGGTGGGATGGGTGGCTCGTCGTCACGGCGGAGGTGCGACGGCGGCGGGGTCGGAGAAAATTAATTTCAAAATAAAATCTTGTACATTCTCATTAATAGTATATATTAAGAATATACAAAATCAATTCCAACTTTATAACCATATTATTTTAAATAAAATTAATAAATACTTATTTAGTTTTTTTAAATATAGTTGTATATACATATTAAAAGTGATTTTAATTTTAATATGTAAAATTTTTAATAACTAAATGTAATTGATTTTTTAATGATTTTTACTTTGAATAAAATTATACTAAGTTTTTTTAATAATAAATAACAACATGCAAATATATTAATATGTAAAATCTTTAACATTTAAAACATGGAATACTACAAATACTTTGAAAATAAAAACAAAAAATCTTTAGAATCATTTAAAAAAACAAAAAAACAAAATCTGAAACCAATCATAATATATGCAACAGGTTAGCTACCAAATAAAAATACGCTTTTTGCAACGCGTGGCTGGTGCTGCCGGAGTGGGAGACGAAGGAAAGGAAAGGGAGTAAAGCTTACCTGCCTTGTTCGTACAGAGAACATTGTCGATGGAGAAGGTAGCGCTCCCTTGCTCGTCCAGAGAGAAAGAGACCGAATGAATTAGTGGTGAAGAGGAGACGTTAGTGGTGAAGAGGAGACGTTAATGGGGGCAGAGGCAGTGGCGATCTGTAATACCCCAAATCTGGTTCACACTTGTGAACCAAACCGACATATTACAAGCCCTGGTTAGGTCGGCTAACCCGAACCTAACTCGTGTGGATCCAATCTCGGCGTCTTAAGATGAAGATCGAACTTGTTATATGCATGTATGAATGCATAAAACCCTAACAGGATACTACATGGATGACATGCAACTAATTTTTCACACCAACACAATTACAATCAAAATTAGTAAAAATTCTAAAACGAAAAGGACAGAATTTTCCCTAAAAATGTAATTAGGGCCCACCCTGTCAAAATCATATATTCAAACATATATACGCATAGTAACAATAGCATTCACACAGACTTCTAATCTACTATATTCATCATTCTCTGAACTTTGGGTCCTAACCCATCACACTTTTACTGCGATACTCTGATCATTTCATTTCATGTCATTGTCATGCCTCAAATATTTAATCATAACATATTTATAAAATAACATCATAAACAAAACATTAAACATTCAATCACCCAATGTGTGTGTGCAGAAGACCTTATTGCTCCTCTGTCCAAGCTGGCTCGTCCAACTCGTGATTATTACCTACATATAGTATAAAAACACCTCAGTAACAAGTGTTACTGGTGCGGAAAATAAAATAACTATAACAAGCTGGCTATGAGAACAAACTCTCATATAAAAGAAAACATGATATATTCCACGTGAACACTCTGAAGGGCACTACTTAGGAGCCACTGGGCTGCAGACCCGGTAGCATCCTGAACTTATTGATCTACTGCTGGTACTGTGCCGCTCTCGGCACTTCTTTTTCAGTACTTCTCGTGAAAAGTTATCCTAAGCCCTCTCCTTACCTCCATATTTCTCCTGGCCTTGAGCACGAAGGCCGAATACTCTCAGGCAGTCACCTTTAGTACCCTTTGAACCACAAGTCCGGACATGCACTGTACTAAACAGTACCCGTAAACCTCCACATTCTCCGGGTGTGAGGAACTCAAACGCGGAGTTGTCAGGATCCCTCGTGTAACACCCCGTTTCGGCTCACCCGTGAACCGACCCGGAAATGTCACCGGCGACCGAACCGTTCGCTAATCTACTGGGTTCGGTTAAGCCGACCCGGATCTGCCCTCGGTGTCTCAAGATGGAGATGCAAACATGAAATGCATGGATGGGATGCGTGGGTTCTAACGTAGTCCTACATGCATGCTATGATGTACAAGCAAAGACAAGACAAAATAATAAATGAAAAACCAAAAGAAAATATATACTATTTTATAAAAATACGGTAACACATACTAATCTACCATGACATTCAACCATTATCTCATTCATTTTTACCTGAGCCGAGTCTGTACTCCAAGGCTCCCTACTCATTCATATTTATCAGTTCGTTGCATAACAAGTAATTCACTCAAACAAACACATCAAAATTATCGTTTACATAACAATAACACACCATCATTATACGTTACACGCGGCAGGTACATGTGTGCGCGGTTCCGTGCTGCTCCTCCGCAGTCCCGACAGCTTTCATCCTTCGCATTTCTCACCTACATATATATAGGAAAACCGTCAGTAACGAGTGTTACCGGCCCGGAAAATAACTAATATCAAACTGGCACAGGAGAGCAAACTCTCCTGTTGAATCAAAACCATATACTTCCTCAAGAACTCTCATCAGGGCACATACGGGAGCCGTCGCCATCGGGTCGACAGCGTCCCCCTATCTTTCACATTCTCATGCCTCGGCCATTTCTCTATTGCTTCTCGCGTCAAATCTCGTTCCTATCCGCCCTCTGCACCTTCCATATTACTCCTGGCCTTGAGCACGAAGGCCGAGTACTCTCAGGCAGTCGCCTTCAGTACCCTTTGAAACCACAAGTCTAGACATGCGCTGCAATGCAGTACCCGTGAACCTCCACACTTCTCCGGGTTTGAGGAACTCAAAGGTGGAGTTGTCAGGATCCCTCGGGAATGAAACGGCCCGCACACCATTCCAGAGCCCACTGTCGACACACACGTGCCCGCTCGCGTAGCACGGTAGTCGGATTTCCCTCATTCAGTCTCTCACCAAAACACGAAAACTATACATATATATAGGTCTGGGTTGGGATTTATACAATAGGCCCGAAGGCAACGTGAGCTGGATCTGAAGTTCGAAAACAAACTCGAGGGATCTCATCCTCGAGGGTTATTAATCCGGAAAATCGTTGGCTAAATGGCCCGAGTTAAGTGGGATTCGATAAAACGCCACTTAACTCGTCCTGCACATAATAAATCAAATACACAAGAGAGTAGCGTAAATCAGAGAACGAGTCCTAAACGGACCTGGTAGAAGCTCCAAACGGGTCCACGCGCCTAGGCGGCGAGCTCCTACACCGTACCTACACAATCAAGCTAAAAACTAACGCCCGCATGATGAATCACATATCCTATAGCATACACACACAATCAACACAATCACACGTCAATCAACACACATCAACCTATATCAATTCTAGCGAGTCTACTTAAGCTAGTTTGATTAGATCATGATTATTACTTAATAACCCTAATTAGTTTCATAACTTCTATTTTTAACACCACACAATCAAACAAATTTCATATTTTTATCCTTAATCAAATCTACATTTATATATATTATTATAACACACAATTCACCAATCCTAGCATGCAATTCTAATAATCAAAACTTTCAAATAATTAAATTAAAATAAATTATACCTCGCGTCGTCGAAAATCGGCGACGGCTAGGGTTTCCGTTTCGTGGCTCGAAACTCGAATTCGGCACCTAGCGGCGTCCGAAGTCCGATCAGATTGGACCGGGTGCGTTCGGCGGATGATCCGGCGAATTTCCCACAAATCCAATTTCCGGCGGTTCCGGCGGTTTTCCGGCGAGTGTCGGCGGTTTTCCGGCGGATTCCGACGGTTTTCCGGCGATGATTTGGGACGGGGCAATCAAGGGGTCTATCGGCACCAGCTCGACGAGCTTGGTCCGATGGTGGTGTCAAACAAAGTAACCGAGGCGGCGATGGCCGTCGGCGGCGGCGTCGAAAGTGGGTGGCGGCGGCGGCGTTCTCCGATCGAGGCTCCGGCCGGCCTCGACGGTGGTCGGGACGATGGGGGAAACGTCGGCGACGTCGAGGGGGTGGTCGTCGGGGTCACAGCGGCGGCGGCGCGGCCCGGACGGCGGCGGAATCAGTGGGCGGCGCGTCGCGGTTCGCGGGGCGATTCCGGCGTCGTGGCGGCGCGACGGTGGCCGGGGTTGGTCGGGGCGGCACGGCGACGGCAAGGCGGGGCAGGGCGGCGTCGATCGGCGGCAGCACGGCGTCGGCGGCGGCGGCGGCAGCACACCACAGTGGCGGCGGCGAGGGTTTGGGTGAGAATGGTCGGGGAAGAAGAAAAACATGACTAGTGGCAAACTCGTAATTTAGTATTGACTCGATTCCGACTCGAGTCAAAATAATAACTAGTTCGTAATAAATTCTAAAAAAATCTAGAAAAATATGGAAAAATCACATAAAATAAAACAAACACAACAACATCCAAATGACATGCTCTATAACTAATAACCCACCCGAATATAATCCAACGCGTCCTAATTCGTCATTCGGCCCTAAAATTATTTCTACGATCAAACATATAAAAAGAAAAAATACTGCATACTTTCATATATTCAGATAACTCGTATCTCACCATCTTCTCGACGTTATCATCATATATTCAGGTACACCTGACTCTCATCGCTCATAACTCACGGCTGGTCTCGACTCAGCACGCGATTCATGAAACCGACTCGACTCGAACCAACGATCGAACCGACTGGTTCGGTAACGTAAAACCCTGACTCGAATCACGGGTTTTACAACCTTCCCTCCTTATAAAAATTTCGTCCTCGAAATTTTAGATTAAGGAGGTTTCACTCTGGTAGCTATCTACTAAATGTGAAATCTGAAGTGAGACGCTTGCGTACCTGTCACGTTTGTCGTATCCTCCAGTGCTTCAGCAATCGTGGCTGTGTCCATCCCAGCTGTCCATGGTGGTACCGAGACGGATAGTCCTGCTGGTGGCGTTGTTTGCATTCCTCTCTGATCCAAGGCCTGATGTTCTTGTCCTGTCATGATAGCTACAAGTCCTCTCTGCTGCTGCCTCGGTGGCTGTTGGTCTCTGCCTGTCTGCTGTGGTTGTTGCTGGGGACCTGGGAGCGCAAGTCTCTGTGGTGGTGCTGGGAGCGTCACCTGTTGGGTCTGGCCGGTTGGACAAGTTGCAGCTCTATGCCCTGGTTGACCGCAACTATAGCACACGTCTGTGCCTACACTGCACTCTGCAGCTCTATGTCCTCGCTGACCGCATCTGTAGCATGTGTTTGTGCCTGCTCTGCACTCACCTCCATGACGACGTCGGCAATTCTGACAGAAGGGTGCTCTGTAGCCCTGAACTTGGGCATCCATAGCCCTCATGGCAACTGGTGCATCTGACTGATGTCTCTGCTGTTCTCCCTGCTCTGGCTGATATGGCCTCGAATGTTGCTGCCTCTGGTCAACATCCTGGTGAGGTCTAGCAGCTATAACTCGTTCTGCCTCGCCTGCAGCTCTCACAACATCACCGAAGGTAGCGAACTTCCTATCCAAATAGGCCATCCTGATCTCGTGATGGAGGCCTTCGTAAAAACGCTCTATCCTTCTTTCTTCGGTGGACACCAAGTCTGGTGCAAATCTCTCTAGAGCTCTAAACCTAGTCTCGTATTGTACCACCGTCATGGGTCCCTGCCTCAGCGTCTGGAATTCTCGTTCCTTTCTCTTCCTGATGTTTGGCGGGAAATACTTTCCATCGAATTCCGCCCTAAATTCCTCCCATGTGATGTCCTGGGGCTGACGATGGGCAAATATAGAATTCTGGACCGAACTCCACCATATCCTGGCTTCGTCCTGGAATGCTCCTGTGATGATGCGCACTCGGTGCTCCATCGGGCATGCCATAGTGTCAAACACACCTATGGCTGACGATATCCACAAGAATGCCTCTTCCGCGTCCAACTTTCCAAAGAACGGTCGTCCACCATTCTTCACGAACTTCTCGTACTGCCACAGTCCCAATTTCCTCGTATCCACTGATCTGTTCGATCCTTCTCCTTGCTCATACCGAGGAATTTGTGGTCCCGTACCTGCTGGTATACCATCAAATCTTGCAGCTCCACTTCCGCCTGCAGTCTGCCCGCTACCTACTGCTGCGGTTCCACTGATGTCCGGTCTCATCCCCGCCTGAAGTGGGGCAAATAAGGGGGCTGTCGTTGGAGTAGCCCTCTGTTGCAGCGGTGGAGGAGGAGGCGGCGGCATAGGGTCTGTGGAAACTACTGGCTCTCCCGGTGCCTCTTCACCCACTGCTGGTCTCTTCTCAGTTCTGGCCACAGAAAGGGCTATCTGTCTGAGCTCTCTCCTGAATTCCTGTTGGTCTTGCTGCATTTGTCTCCTAAATTCTTCCTGACTGTGTAGCATTTGTATCTGAGCTTCCGCCAACCTGGTGATCGCTGCGTCTCTCTCCTGTCGACTACTTCTGGTGCAGTAACTATCACGACCACTGTCTCGGTCCCGGCGACTATCTCGGTCTCGACGACTATCTCGGTCTCGACGACTATCTCGGTCGCGGCGACTGTCTTGACGATGGCTCTCACCACGTCGGCTAGCTGAAACTGGCACACTGACCTCTACTGGTGGCATGGCAGTCCTAGGTTGACTGGAGGCGGCGTCACTGTGAACAGGGCTAGGACTGTCCTGTCTGGCTACTGGAGGCGATGGGGTCCTGATCTGCGTCCGGCGGGTCTGTGTCACCATCCTGCTAGTAGTTCCTGCTCTAGTCTACTCGCCTGTCACACTACCGATTTGTAAGGAAATCTACAATCAAAAACATTAAAACAGAAAAATACCTGTCGGAACAGCTTGGAGCAGCTTCGGCACACATGTAACCTGTAACGCATCTACCATCTTAATCAACCAAGGGTTAGCTCTGATACCACTATTGTAACACCCCGTTTCGGCTCACCCGTGAACCGACCCGGAAATGTCACCGGCGACCGAACCGTTCGCTAATCTACTGGGTTCGGTTAAGCCGACCCGGATCTGCCCTCGGTGTCTCAAGATGGAGATGCAAACATGAAATGCATGGATGGGATGCGTGGGTTCTAACGTAGTCCTACATGCATGCTATGATGTACAAGCAAAGACAAGACAAAATAATAAATGAAAAACCAAAAGAAAATATATACTATTTTATAAAAATACGGTAACACATACTAATCTACCATGACATTCAACCATTATCTCATTCATTTTTACCTGAGCCGAGTCTGTACTCCAAGGCTCCCTACTCATTCATATTTATCAGTTCGTTTCATAACAAGTAATTCACTCAAACAAACACATCAAAATTATCGTTTACATAACAATAACACACCATCATTATACGTTACACGCGGCAGGTACATGTGTGCGCGGTTCCGTGCTGCTCCTCCGCAGTCCCGACAGCTTTCATCGCTTCGCATTCCTCACCTACATATATATAGAAAAACCGTCAGTAACGAGTGTTACCGGCCCGGAAAATAACTAATATCAAACTGGCACAGGAGAGCAAACTCTCCTGTTGAATGAAAACCATATACTTCCTCAAGAACTCTCATCAGGGCACATACGGGAGCCGTCGCCATCGGGTCGACAGCGTCCCCCTATCTTTCACATTCTCATGCCTCGGCCATTTCTCTATTGCTTCTCGCGTCAAATCTCGTTCCTATCCGCCCTCTGCACCTTCCATATTACTCCTGGCCTTGAGCACGAAGGCCGAGTACTCTCAGGCAGTCGCCTTCAGTACCCTTTGAAACCACAAGTCTAGACATGCGCTGCAATGCAGTACCCGTGAACCTCCACACTTCTCCGGGTTTGAGGAACTCAAAGGTGGAGTTGTCAGGATCCCTCGGGAATGAAACGGCCCGCACACCATTCCAGAGCCCACTGTCGACACACACGTGCCCGCTCGCGTAGCACGGTAGTCGGATTTCCCTCATTCAGTCTCTCACCAAAACACGAAAACTATACATATATATAGGTCTGGGTTGGGATTTATACAATAGGCCCGAAGGCAACGTGAGCTGGATCTGAAGTTCGAAAACAAACTCGAGGGATCTCATCCTCGAGGGTTATTAATCCGGAAAATCGTTGGCTAAATGGCCCGAGTTAAGTGGGATTCGATAAAACGCCACTTAACTCGTCCTGCACATAATAAGTCAAATACACAAGAGAGTAGCGTAAATCAGAGAACGAGTCCTAAACGGACCTGGTAGAAGCTCCAAACGGGTCCACGCGCCTAGGCGGCGAGCTCCTACACCGTACCTACACAATCAAGCTAAAAACTAACGCCCGCATGATGAATCACATATCCTATAGCATACACACACAATCAACACAATCACACGTCAATCAACACACATCAACCTATATCAATTCTAGCGAGTCTACTTAAGCTAGTTTGATTAGATCATGATTATTACTTAATAACCCTAATTAGTTTCATAACTTCTATTTTTAACACCACACAATCAAACAAATTTCATATTTTTATCCTTAATCAAATCTACATTTATATATATTATTATAACACACAATTCACCAATCCTAGCATGCAATTCTAATAATCAAAACTTTCAAATAATTAAATTAAAATAAATTATACCTCGCGTCGTCGAAAATCGGCGACGGCTAGGGTTTCCGTTTCGTGGCTCGAAACTCGAATTCGGCACCTAGCGGCGTCCGAAGTCCGATCAGATTGGACCGGGTGCGTTCGGCGGATGATCCGGCGAATTTCCCACAAATCCAATTTCCGGCGGTTCCGGCGGTTTTCCGGCGAGTGTCGGCGGTTTTCCGGCGGATTCCGACGGTTTTCCGGCGATGATTTGGGACGGGGCAATCAAGGGGTCTATCGGCACCAGCTCGACGAGCTTGGTCCGATGGTGGTGTCAAACAAAGTAACCGAGGCGGCGATGGCCGTCGGCGGCGGCGTCGAAAGTGGGTGGCGGCGGCGGCGTTCTCCGATCGAGGCTCCGGCCGGCCTCGACGGTGGTCGGGACGATGGGGGAAACGTCGGCGACGTCGAGGGGGTGGTCGTCGGGGTCACAGCGGCGGCGGCGCGGCCCGGACGGCGGCGGAATCAGTGGGCGGCGCGTCGCGGTTCGCGGGGCGATTCCGGCGTCGTGGCGGCGCGACGGTGGCCGGGGTTGGTCGGGGCGGCACGGCGACGGCAAGGCGGGGCAGGGCGGCGTCGATCGGCGGCAGCACGGCGTCGGCGGCGGCGGCGGCAGCACACCACAGTGGCGGCGGCGAGGGTTTGGGTGAGAATGGTCGGGGAAGAAGAAAAACATGACTAGTGGCAAACTCGTAATTTAGTATTGACTCGATTCCGACTCGAGTCAAAATAATAACTAGTTCGTAATAAATTCTAAAAAAATCTAGAAAAATATGGAAAAATCACATAAAATAAAACAAACACAACAACATCCAAATGACATGCTCTATAACTAATAACCCACCCGAATATAATCCAACGCGTCCTAATTCGTCATTCGGCCCTAAAATTATTTCTACGATCAAACATATAAAAAGAAAAAAATACTGCATACTTTCATATATTCAGATAACTCGTATCTCACCATCTTCTCGACGTTATCATCATATATTCAGGTACACCTGACTCTCATCGCTCATAACTCACGGCTGGTCTCGACTCAGCACGCGATTCATGAAACCGACTCGACTCGAACCAACGATCGAACCGACTGGTTCGGTAACGTAAAACCCTGACTCGAATCACGGGTTTTACACCTCGAGAATGGAACAGTCCGCTGGCACTAATCTAGACTGTCACGGCATCCTCTGCATGGTACGTGCAGTCGATTTCTCCATCTCTCGTCTCACTGGAAACGCGAAAACTACATATATATAGGGCTGGGTAGGGATTTATATAATAGGCCCGAAGGCAACTTGTGGTGGATCTTGTTTTCGAAATCATCCTCGAGGGATCTCATCCTCGAGGGGTTATTAATCCGGAAAACTATTCGGTTAAATGGCCCGAGTTAAGTGGGATCCGATAAAGCGCAACTTAACTCGTCCTGTAGGTATTAAAACAAACATACAATAGAAAAGAGTAAAACAGAACGAGTCCTAAACGGACCTGGTAGAAGCTCCAAGCGTGTCATCGCGCCTAGGCGGCGAGCTCCTACTCCGTACCTACACATCAAAACTAAATACTAACGCCCGCTAACTAAATGATGCATCAAATCCGACATGACCATCACACCACAATACAAACATCAACCATAACAATCAACAATTATAAATGTAAAAATAATTCCAACTTATCCTATTAACACCTATTTTTATTATATTTCCTAAGTTACGTTGTACTCGATTATCATACTCAAATCTACTTTACTTCATTAGCTCATTTAACCTTCATTCCCTGTTAATCACATCATGCACATGTTTACTTCATTCATAATCTTAACATTCATCATAATAATTAATCAACCCTAGCATGCTATGCTAACAATTATCATCAATTTTAAATAAATCAATCGGAGGTAATTATACCTCACGTTGTCGACAATCGGCGACGGTTAGGGTTCTGTCGCGTGTCTCGGAACTCAAATTCGGCGCTCATCGGCGTCCGAAGCTCGATCGGGCTCGACTGGGTGAGCCCCGCGGAAGATCCGGTGAATTCCAGTGAATTCCAGAAATTCCGGTTTTCCGGCAGTTGCTGGCGGTTTTCCGGCGGCTTCCGGTGGTTTTCCGGCGACAATCGCCGGCGGCGTTTACTGGCCGGAAAGTGGTCGTGTTGGGTACCCTCGGAACCGGCTCGGCGAGCCCGACTCATCTATGACATCAGCGTGGCCAATGGAGGCGGCGGCTCGCTGGAAAATGGCAAAACAGAGCCGGCGGCGATGGGTCGTTAGATCCGGCCGGCCACGGCGGCGATGGCCTCCGTTCCAGTCGGGGAAGGTCGCTGGAAGGCTGAGGGTGCTGAGGCGACCGACCGATCGCGGCGGCGCTGGTCGCCGGCGGTGGAATCGGCGACGGAAGCGCAACGCGGGTGCGGCGTCGCGGTGTGGCTTCCTCGCGTCGCGGCGGTCCGATGGGGGCCGGACCTGGTCGGGGCGGCAGGGCGACGCCGTGGCCGGGCTGGGCGGCATCGATCGGCGGCCGGGCGGGCATCCACGGCAGCGGCGGTGGCATGCACAGTGGCGGCGCGTGGTGAGGGTTTGGGGAAGAAGAAAGGAAAGGTCGAGGGTGTGTGTGGTGGCAAACTCGTAAATATTACTTGACTCGTCTCCGACTCGAGTCAAGAATAATATTTAAGTCGTAAAAAAATTCCATAAAAATATGGGAAAAATCCCATAAAATCAAACAATACCAAAAAATCATAATGATATGCTCTAGAACTATCAACCCACCCAAAATGCCTGTAACGCGTCCTAACGCGGTAAACAGCCTAAAACTAATTCTACGATCCATTATATATCATAATAAAAAAATGAACTGCATACTCTCATATATTCTGATAACTCATTCTTTTCTGCTGTGTTCATGACGTTATCATCATATACTTGGGTACACATGACCCTCATGGCTCATACACGAGACCGGCGTCGGCTCAGTACACGTGTTCTGAAACTGACTCGACTCGAAAATAACGGTCGAACCGACCGGTTCTGAATATAAAACCCTGACTCGAATCGTGGGTTTTACACGATCACAGTAGCAATAGGAGGACACACGAAGGGTTTATTATTTTTATTCATTTAATTACTAATTTTTAAAATTATAATTATATATTTTTTGATAGAAAAATCTTTTAAATTTATTATAATAAAAATAACAAGGATAATAATTATAAAATCTTGTAAAACTAGTGCTATAAAATTTTAAAAGAATTAAGGCGATAGATTTACATATCCTAAAAGTACTAATTATAAATAAATTAATCATAATAAGAGCTTTTTACCAAAAAAAAAAGAGAGGAGAAAGTGGTTGAAGAATAATTGGGGTAATTACTAGAAATAAAAAAATTTTAATATATAATTGTTTAACGGTCGTCAAGTTAGTTTTGTAATAAAATAAAAAATCAAAATAATTCAACTCAAAATTATAAAATTTGTTTTTAAAAATAATGGCCAACAACCACCCAATCGGAGGACAAATAGATTTGACAACCCCTTGGCCTAGGACACGTGGACTCCCTAGGCTCACGCCGTATAGATGAGGTTACCCTCATGCGTTGCCTCTAGCCTTGGCAACCAAATTTGGTCGGCCAAGCTCGCCTAATCCGGCCGCCCCAACCAATGGCCGGCCAGATATGGTCGCCCTAGCTTTGGGTAGCCATATCTGGCAAGAGAAAATGTTTAGTGTTATCGTGAAAGTAATCATGCCTATGAAATAGTCATGCTTGCATTTAATGAACATTTTATCTATAAATTGCTCTTTAACGTCATGATTTGTATCCTCATCCTTTATCTAATTGTGGTAAAGGTGATAGTTTCAAGGCATTTGAAACCCTTCACCACAACCATAAATACTGTATTCGGATCTTATTCCACTTATTTGAAAAGTGATCAAATTATGGATCCTAATGTTGGATTCATATAATTACAAAAATAAAGACTGGGTGAGAAATTCAACCACACTATCCCTCGTCCATTTAATAGGGCTTGTGACGATTAAATATATTTAATCTGAATCAAGTATAAAATAATATATAAATTACTTACCTTACATTAGACAACAGAAAATAACCTCCAATTTAAGTAAAATCATAATTCACTAGAAGGTTGTAACCTTTAAAAAATATGTAACCTTTAAAAAAATGTGTAACCTTTAGCCAACGAGTTGATTAAATAATTAATTCTAACAGTTTGATAATGAAAATGCATATAGGATTAACATAGTTTAACCATTATTGATAGAAATAAAAATAAGAAATGATGTAGGTATAAAATGGGGACATATGAGCATAACCAAAGTTGTAGATCATATGTAATATAATAGTTAGCCAATATTTTGTCAATTTGTGTTGGGTGAGAGTTGCTTAGAATTGTGAATACTTATAAAAAATATGTTAATAGATAAAATTACACATTATCTTACTAGATTTGAGAAATGGAATACAATTTTCATAAGTTTTTAATTATTTATAAAAGCTAGGTTTTGTAATTTGTTGTATTGGTAAGATGAATAACTACTCATGATATGTGAGTCGAGCCAAGTTCGCCTCAAAATGAGAAAAACTGGGCTCAGCTCGGCTTGTAGGCTCATCCAAGACTAGGTGAGCTTGAACCAAGCTCAATTTTATTTTTTAACAAGAAGAAATTAATGAATTAATATTATATTTAATAAACTTTATATGAGGATAAAATTGCACCATAATAGTACAAATACACCCCAACTACTTTGATACCCACATACCCATGTACAATCATATGCTTAAATTGAAATTTATATTTTTAAAATACAAATTATTGATCGTCATTGACAATAGAGAAGGATGTAAAATCTTTCAACAACTTATTTTTAAAAAATTACATTTGGAGAGTGTGCTATTTTGAGCTAGAATTAAAAAGTTGGCTTGGGAAAATTAAAGAATTTAAGAAAGAAAAGTGAAGAGAAAAAAAAAAGAGTTCAAGAGAATTGAAATTTGGAGAGATGGAGGGGGTCAAAGAGCCTGTGGATGTGCGAATTTAGATGTTGGAACTCTCTTGATTTTATAGATAATTTTTATAATATTTTTCTTTTTCTTTTCTTTTAATAGAGAGAGCATCTCTCTAAAGAGCAAAATCTATACTCAAGCTTGATGCTGAGCCAAGCCAAACTTGCTTGTATTTTGATGGTTCAGCTCGGCTTGATATTTAAATCAAGCAAAACCAACTCTATAACTTAGTGAGCGGAGCCCGACTGGGCTCACTCGCTTGCCATGAATATGAACAACATAATATATTATGCAGTAATTTGTTTTAAGGTCTTGCACTTAGTAATGTTATACGACTCAATCACCAAATAAAATCAACGCTCATTACATGTGTTTAATATCAACTTCCAAATTATAGTAATTAATAGATGCTATCAGGATCAAACTTATTTTTCCAATATAATGTACATGTGGTATACATAACTAATAAATTATGCAAATATATGCTAATATGTTTAGATGGTTTTATACCATAGTTTTAAATACTTGACCGATTGCCGTATCGGATTTATAATTAGTATGGGGTATTATATTTGATTCAATCATATATCAATTTAAATATTAAAAATATATTGCATTATCAATATTATATCAAATAACAGTTAAAAAACCATGATTTTCAACACAAAATAGGATACTATGAAAATTTTAAATTAAAAAACTGCGTATGGATTAAAATGGTAGAAAGTTTAAAATTTAATGATTTCAGACGGTATGTGGCATAACAGGTATAACTGGTGTTACATTAAGGTATTCAAAATTAAGTTTTTAACTATTTCATGTCAAAGCACAATTCTTTGTGAAGATTAGCTTTTTGCATGTTTTATTATAAATAAATAAATAAATAAATAAATAAATAAAAGTATTATAATGTATCAAAACATATTATACCTAATAAAATGCATTTATATTGTCTGTAAACTAGAGATTTTAACTATTCCAGTCAAAGCTCAATTTGATAAGAATGAGAAATGAATAATTTTTTACTTTAACTGTATGATTGGGGAGTTTGGCGAAGAAGGAAACACAGGTTTACTCATTCCCCAGGTTTCAAAGGAGTTGAAGGTGTCCTAGCTAGTTTCTGCAGATTTTATTTCCATGATAAAATAACAAGATTGCTACTCTGGTTTGGTGGGTGATCTTCAGAATATGCATGTTTTCTTATTTGCGCCGATGGAGTCTAGTGCAGAGAAGAGATATTACCACTAATACCAGCTTTCTGTGGTCTTCAAAATTGCCATGCATTTCAAATCATGCCTTTTAATGACGATGATGATTATGGGTTCAGGTCATATTTCAAAAAGAATTTGCAATCTGAGTTGTGAACTTTATTTTTGATGTTTCTCTTGTAAGTTTTGATCTTTCATAGAGCTCTGACCGTATGTATATTGATGCAATAGATAGTATCACTACCTCCTAGCCATAATAAACCTTGTCCCAGAAACAATATACCAAGCATCTAACAAAGCCATGAATTGAAACAGTTTCCCTATAAACATCAAGCATGCACAAGCATCAAGAACGGCAATTTTTTGGCATCAAGTATCAGTTCAAGACAAGGCTTTATGGAAAGGAATGAAACCTGAGGGAACCCAAAAGCTCTTAATACACATGACAACTTTCCCAAAAGCTACAAATACCAAATACCAACTATAGATTTGTTGAATTCCGAGTAGATAGAAGGCAATATGTGAGTTTTAGTTGTGTAAGTGACTCAATCATTCAAAGAACACCTTTGCGGGTTTCTGTTACAACCCATGGTTTGTATGATGAACAAATTTTGTCCTCTTCATCAAATCTATTATCCTATCTGTTGATTATTGGCAATTGAATCTTTAGCAAGTGGTTACTTGGTAGGCTAGAACAGATACGTATATCAGATAGTGAAAGAATTTCCAATGAAAACATGACCCCCCAAACAGATTTGAGAGAGCCCAATTATCTCCTCTGTTGTGCAGTCTGTGTTTTTGGGTTACTATCCAGTCCACTACAATAGAGATATCCACAAAGCTCACTGCCATGGTACTAACTATCTAAATTCAAGTTTGAAATGCACTTTTTTCAGGGCAAAGCTCAATTCATTTCAGTGATCAGCTAAGATCCAACAATCTAATAAGAACTGGCAATAACTTCACCTTCTGCACACGAAAAGAAAAAACCTCATGCTATAATACTTGAGCCATGGGTAGATTTCAAAGCTGAAACTTCCGCCTTGTAGTTCATTTAAGGAAACAGTAATTCAGCTCATGATCAGATGATTTGTAATAAGAACAAGAAGACACCAATGTTATGTTGGGTGGCTATGGGTGCTCTTCTAGCTCATATGAGCTAATCTGAGTGAAACTTTATCAATTCTGCATTGAACACTTCCAATAATATTTAATGGGTTTTGCTTAAAAACATTTTTTGGTCTGTAGATACAACATATAGGTACATTAAACTTCCATCTTTTGATCTTCACCAGCTTTTGGTACTCTTGGGAGCTGTTCTCCTTTCTTGCTATGAGTTCATCCTTGAAGCCATCATTTCTGCGCATCCTTGTTTATTGTTAATTGTCATTTTTTACAACAAACTTCATATAATATGATGAAAACACCAACAAAAGGGTGAATTTGGTTCACATATCAGAATAAATAAGTTACTTTTGCTAGTTTATGAGATCAAGTTTTGGGCAATGAAGAGGCTTTTGTGCAAGAACTTGGGTATTGGTTCATACCATCCCAAAGGTTGACCCATGTACCTATAAGCTGCCAAGGATATATTACTTATTAAGAGAGACTGATTGGTAAATCTTGAATCAAATATAAAACCAACATCCAAAATCTTCATCAAAGAAAAGAAATGTCTAAAATCATGTGAAAAATTGGATGGTAAATTGGGTCAAGAATGAGTGATCATATTATTGTTGCATTATATGCTATAACAATCAAAATCAAGGTGTGCAAGTTTGTCGATGTTCCGATCAGCGCTGCGCGCTCGTTTCTTGCCCGATTCGAGCGATTCAAAAAGCAACAGGTTCATCTACTACCCTAGATCACGTTTCAATCATCAAATCCCCAATGTCGATTATGGTGGCTCCTTGAAAGCGTTAAAAACCTCGCAAGATACACAAACGCCCAAGGCCATGACCAATGCGGATTCGAAAGGAGAATTCTCTCAAAATACCCAACACCAGCACCTGAAATTAGACTCATTCGAAAGCCAAACTCTTAACCTTTCCCACAAAGAAAACCCGGTCGAAATTCATGGGTTACACATCGAGCTACAGCCGATTCAATCCACATGAAAAACACACCCAAACCCTAACCCCCACACACCCCCAACACCCTCTCCACCCCATCCTATCCATCCCCCACGCTCAACCACCGCCGTCCATCCCACCACCCATCCAACGGACCAAATTCAAACCACGGACACGTCGATCCGCGGCAAAGGCTCTCGACCAATCAGAGCTGGCCTTTCTGTCCGCCCTCCACATATAAAAGCCGTTGCACCGGCGACCTGCATGCAACAGACCCGAAAAGCTTCACAAAGCCATCATCAATGGCGACGGCGGAGGAAGAAACGGCGGCGCTGTTTGGTGTCGCGCTGTCGTCGCCGGTGCCGGTGGACCCGCCGGCGGTTGACGTCCCCGAGGAGAAGCCCGACGTCGCCGAGGTGTTAACCAAGCCGGCGAAGAAGGCGGCGAAAGCGGCGAAGGCGAAGGCGAAGACGAAGAAGGCCCCCGCGACTCGCAAGCCCCGATTGCCCTCAGCCCACCCGCCATACCTCGATGTTAGCTTCGAAATCTCGTAATTTTTGGTTGATTTGATCGATTTGAGCTTCGCAACTTCGGTGTTTTTTGGATGATTCGATCGATTTGGGCTTCGAATATTTGGTTTTTTGTTGGTTGATTTTGTGGTGAGAAGGATTGGGTTTTTTGGTATTGTAGATGATAAAGGGGGCCATAGCGGCGTTGAAGGAGCGGACGGGGTCGAGCCAGTACGCGATCACAAAGTATGTGGAGGAGAAGCACGGCGCCCACTTGCCGCCGGCGTACAAGAAGCTCGTGCTCTACCATTTGAAGAAGCTCGTCGGGGAGGGGAAGCTGGTGCGGGTGAAGGGCTCCTTCAAGCTGGCCCCGGCTCGTGATCGCTCCGCCGCCGCAGCTTCCAAGCCCAAGCCCAAGTCCAAGGTCAAGCCCGCCGCCGCCCCGAAGGCGGCGAAGGCCAAATCTCCTGCCAGGGCCAGGCCGAAGGAGGCGGTTCCGGTCAAGGCCAAGCCCAAACCGAAGGCGCCGACGAAGGCCAAGGCCAAGGCGGCTCCTGCGAAGGCGAAGGCGAAGGCGGCTCCGGCGAAGGCGGCTCCGGCGAAGGCCAAGGCGAAGGCGGCTCCGGCGAAGCCCAAGGCGGCTGCGGCGGCGCCGAAGAAGGCGTCTGTGGCGAAGCGGAAGGCGGCGCCGGCGAAGGCTAAGCCGGCTAAGGCGGCGAAGACCTCGACCAAGGCATCGCCGGGGAAGAAGGCGACGGCGAAAAAAGAGTCCGGCGAAGAAACCTGCGGTGAAGTCGTTGGCGAAGAAGGCGGGAGCGGCGACGAGGTCGTCAGCCAGGAAGACGCGCGGAGCGGCGAAGTAGGGGTGGTCTCCGGTAGTGGCAGCTTTTGTAAATTTGGTCTCTGGCTAGTGGCAAAGTTTAATGATGTTTTATTTTTCATCTATATGTGCCAAATATGTTAGGGAAGTATTTGGCTAACCTTTTGGCTATCAATGTACATCCCCCGCCTTAAAAATATAAAATTTGTTTTTCATAACTATAGTTTACCATATCCTATAAGGTATTATTAGTGCAAGAATTATACAATCTAATGAAATTAGTTAAGAACATAGATTTGCTTTTTTTTGTTTTGCCACGAAGTTATATCCACTCAACTTTTCTGGGTAATATAATGCGGATCGAATAATCTATATTTTGCAATTGTTTTGTGTCATTTTGAGTTTGAGACTTGAGTGGTGTTTGAGGAAACCTGCTCATGGCCCATCAAGTTTTTGTCTCTAAATGAGATGAGTGGATGTTGAAAACCTGACACTGCTGGGTTGGCCCAGAATAGAATTGTGCACGTTGAATTGATTTTCCCACAAATTGCAATCTCTCCAAACTCCTTTTTCACGGCATTTTTTGTCATCTCCGATGCCATTTAATCCAAGTTCGAATTAGGTCCATGGTACCCAGTGTATGCGCATTACAAAAAATGGTGAGGGATTCATAGATGGAGGGCGTCCTAACTAAGAGCCCAATGTATGTGCTAATAACATAAGGTATATGATCCTGGCAGTGTTATGGTGTGCTGCCTTTTGGCAACAGCGTTATAGTGCGTTGCCAAATCTGGGCTACTAGATTAAAATCTAGCGGCCCAAATTTTTTTGCCCCAAACCTGGTCCCAAACCCGCCCGCCCGCTTGTCCGCAGCGGTTTGCTGGACTGCCCACCCATCCTTGCCCCCCGCCCCCCAGCTGGCGGCGACCTCGCCACGGCCCCCTTACCGCCGCGATGCCTACTACCCCCTGCCCCACCGGTGCCCTCCCCCAGCCCCTACCTACCGTTGCACCCCCTGTTCCCCCTCGCCCCCGGCCGCCCATTCCAAACCCCCGTCGCCGCGCCAGTGGCCCCCCAATTGCCGCCCTCGCCTGCCGCTCGCCCGCCACCCTCCCCAAGCGCCGCTCCCTCTGCATCCCGTTGCCCCCTCCTGCCCCGCTGGCACCCTCCCTGCCAGCGCCAGTGCCTGCCACCGTGCCCCCCACCCTGTTCCCCCTCGTCTCCGGTCGTGCCCTTCCAACCCCTCCCCTCGCCGCCGCGGGCTGGCAGGGGGCGAGGGGGAACGGGGGTGGGCGCGGCGGCATGCACCGGCTCTAGCAGGGGAGGGCGTCGACGAGGCGGGAGGGGGCGACGGGATGCAATGCCGCGGCGGGGAGCTAGCAGCGGTAGAGGGGCCATTGGCGGGGGGTGGGGGACGAGGGTGGTTGAGCTGGCAGACGGGCGGGCGGCGCGGGCGGGCGAATGGACAGTCAGACAGGTGTGCGGGCTGGCGGGTTAAGGGTGGGTCAAGGGTGGCATATGAAATCTGGGCCACTGGATTTCAATCCAGTGGCTGAAATTTGGCGCCACATGGTGCGCTGCCACCATAGAATTTTTCATATGATCCTTTATTTTGAGTTTACAAACAAAGGCTTATAAATTGTTAGTCTTTGAAAAAAAAGGAGATTGGTGAATATCAGCCTATCACAATCAAAGGTATCAATTGCTTCGAAAGATAGGTGCAATATATAAATTTGACTTTTTTTCTTCTTCATTGCCACTTATCTTCTTATGCGTCGCTACTTACTCGACTTGTCAGGGCATCTTCACTTGTCATATCAACCGCCTCCAAATAAAGTTTGTGAAATTCTTGCTTCACAATTAACTAGGCAAAAATGTCATACAACTTATATTTTAATTTTATAGATAAATTTTTGTTAAATAATAATATAGATTATACTAATTTAATATCTAAAAGATAAATTTTAATTGAAAAAAATATGCTATAATAATTTAACTTAAAATTTTATTTTTGTTGCGTTTTAATTGGTCACATCTCATACTTTTAATAATAAACTAGTATTGAGTTCCTCTTTATTAATATAGGCTAAATTTAAATTTTACGCATAAATTTTCATTAAATAATAAAATAAACTATAATAATTTAATATCTTAAATATAGATTTTAATTTTGACTTTAAACATAGATCTAAATTGAATGAGAAGTTAAATTATAATAATACAATTTTTTTGTTATATTTTTTCAAGACAAATAGATTGACTCTTATTAGTAAAAAATTAAAAAATGAGATTAACTGGATTCGAACTCGTGACCCTCTATAAGTGGTTTTTTTTCAAGGTAAGTAGACTAACTCTTGCTAATAAGAAGTTAAAAATTTAGGTTAGCGGGATTCAAATTCGTGACATTCTTCAATAGAAAGTATTTTTATTACTTTTTTTATTTTTATTGTATTTTTATTGGTTAGATCTCTCACTTTTAATCACGTGCTAGTATTAGGCTCTTCTTTTATCTATCTATTTATCTATTAATAATATATAAAAAGGCAATTTTCTTCCCTGTGGCAAACCCATAATTTTTAAAGATTTTTTTTAATTTAAAGAATTTTAGAGTGAAAACAATCTTGATTGTAAAATTATTATAACGAGGGAGATTAGATTTATAAGATTACTAATCTAATTATGACTACAAATTATATTTCTTATCATGATTGTTGTATTATTATAACGGTTGGCTAAAATTACATCTATAAGATTTCCACTTTTAACTATAATTATCAATTACGTTCTCTTCCTGCTCATCCATGCAGAAAGCCCTCAACTTGCACCTCCCCCAGCCAACAAAGAAGACTGTGGTGGCGGGTCTACGATCAATAGCTGCAGTAAGTACTCACAATCTACCTTGCCGTGTATCCAATGGCATTTTTTTACGATCAATAGCTGCAGTAAGTACTCACAATCTACCTTGCCGTGTATCCAATGGCATTTTTTTTTTGCTTTTCTCTTTCATTTGTTTTGCCCTCAAACCCCGCTTAAAATACAGATCAATCTATATTTATATTTGTCTTCTCTTTTTCCCTTTCCAGCCAACAAGTGTTGCCAACATCTTCGCAACAGAGAATTGTACCCCATCACATTGACACTTACCTCTTTATGCTTCGCCCCTTTTCATTAAAACTTTCTTCTTCAATTTTTTCCAAACTGAAATATAAATCTCACGTAATATCTAATTCTATATTTTCATCAATATTCTAAAGTAAATTACTTTTTTAATATAAAAATAGACAAAATTTCTTTCAAGAAATACATATTTATTTAAAAATTTTAATCTTTATTTTTTAAATTGTTTCTATTTCTCCCAAATTTGATTTACTTTTCTAGATATTTTAGATATTTATAAATTTTCGTAACTTTATTTAATTTTATAAGTTTGTTAATTTTGAGTTGCAACTCATTACCAATAAGCATAATGTTGTAAGGCTATCAATTCATACAGCCATTGGTCACACTGGTGAAGGAAACATACTATTAATACGGCATAGTGCCCTCAAAACATGTAACTGCCAAAACATATGGTTATAGGAACATACCTACCGAAGGTAAGTCTTGCATTGTCTAAAGCATATATCACACGTTTATCTGCATATGTAAATAGAATATGTATTCATACTTGCCTTCTCCATGGATGGATGAATATAGTCCAATGTGTGCTCATAAAATAAAGGTTATCTAATAGAATCCACCACATGTACCTTAAAATATGAAGTGATCTAGAGGTCAAGCTAGCCTTGCGTAAGATCAAGACATGCAAAAGGATACCCAGAACAAGGGTTGGTCATTACTGGCTCCGAAAACTTGAGTATAGTAAGGGTGTAATCTATGAAATGTGCTAAGGAAGCCTAAAAGGTGCCCACTAAAAGAGGTTGCTTATCAGGTATAATCACTATGCCATCACCTAAAGCTGCGTAGTGAAAAATGAGTATACTGGAATAAAGTGTTATGTGTAAAAAATATATATATGGTTCATATAGTGTCTATTCTAAAGTACCATTGTTATTGCTTACCGTATATCTGACCATCATCCCTGAAAACTATAACGTAGGCATCTTGAAGGATGACACCTAGAACTCTAGGCTAATAAGTAAACATTAGAAAAATGTTTCTTGATTGAGTACTAGTTACATACATTCTAGTGGCATGGAACAGTCGTCCCAAAGAACCACTATTGCACCTCAAGTCAACAGGAACCCATAGTAAGATTGGATAAGTGTCTCATCACTTTGTTTGTGTTTGTAACTGGTCGTCACACAACGATTTATGGTACTCTATCTCGACTCACTTAGTTATTACCATTGCAGTAGACTCACAGGTAAGGCTAGAAAATAACCATATGGAGACTACTACAAAGCAAAGGTCCACACCATGCAACTACATAATATTGCACACCCATATATCTAATGTTGGGTGCCCTCTTGGATGTTGGTGTAGGCAATTTGGATCTTTGAGCTCAGCCTAGCTGCTGTAGTTGTACTACCTATCTATCGTACTCTAAAGCAGACAATCTTACTTATCTTATTTGTGTATAGTGTATAGTCGATGTCATTCAATTATATCATCTCGATCTCTAGTTCTTACTGCTTAATTACTAGTCATGCTATCTAATCCTCATTCCTTTTTCTTATAGTTTCTGCCATATAACCTAATCGTATTCTTGTTTTCTTCTATGAAACTATGATACTCTATTGTGCTCTTGTCTATCCTACTACTAGCCCACTATAGCATACATGTTATGCTATGATCACGCCGCTCAAATGGTGGTTGAACTACTAGAATGGTGGTTGTGCTACTCGGATGACGGTCGAGCTACCCGGATGATGGTTGAGCTACTCAAATGTCAGTCAAACTAATTGAACTATTGGTAGAGGTAATCAAACGATGATTGAGTTCATCAGATGGCGGCTGAACTAATTGGATGACGGTGAGCTAATCGGATGACAATCGAGCTTATCAAATGACAGTTGAGCTCATCATAACGGTGGTGCATTTGCATGACTGGTGACATGACTCTCTCCCCAATAGTAGTCATGCTTCAAACCACCACATTATTTTCTTATCGCTAACCTAATGGAAAAAATCTGGTCATTGAATATACACATACATTCACAATATCAAACGATGAAATGAGTGTGGGAAATACCTAGGGTAGTCGTAAAGTTCTGCACTATTGTGTCTATGGAATGAAGTGGTCGAGTTCGCATTAGTGACGTTTGAGGGCACACCATAACACATTGTCTTAGGGGGCCACAATAGAAGCAAGCATTTGTACCCTTCGGCATTTGCCCACATGACGCTCCTAGCAAGTAGGGCATATTGGGTACCCCTTAAATCTCGTGGCCTGATTTGCCTGGTATTGTGGTGGTCATCTAGGACATGCGGCTCCACAATGCCCTAACTCTCTACAAGTACGTTAGACACATGTAATCCCCGGTAAACATCTTATATGTCTCCTCTAATAGCATGGGCACATGAGGTGCTCTAGGCAATATTCCATCTTGTTGATATTGGGCCTGGGATGCTTGAATCAGCTGGGGAATATTGGCCTCATATGCAATACCATACCCGTTATATTATCTCTTCTATGCCTAGGCACTTTGTGACCCAGCCATCTCTGTCGATCTATGACTATGGGTGATCTAAAGAAACTTGGTCCATTATTGACTTATGGTTGCTAGTACATCTTGAGAGTTTCTTCACACACTACTCTCTATATCTCCCCAAAAATTCAACAGGGTACAGTTGACATATAGCGTGCCTCACATGGATTTACCAGCTTATCATCTTGGCTCTATTAGTGGATTGTTATGCATACCGAAGTTCAAGATTCTATACCTGGTCTATGCTTACTATTTTATCTTTTTCCTAATGGGGGAAATATATAGTCATACTGATATGATAGAGTCCAGATCATGAACTTGTCCATCTCTTATTCTTAGATATTGACATTTTTAGGATGTTCTTTCATATAATCTCTTCTAAGACATAATAAGACAAGGTAAAGAGAAGAAGAGGGATGTCCGAATAGGTTGAGGAAGACAAGATAAGGGAACAGAGAGGGACAAGGGAGAGAGAGAAAGAAACATAAGAAAGGAGAGAGAGGAGAATGAAGTGAAAGATGGGATGTTGGGATTTTCTCTCTATCATTTTCTATATTATTTGGTCAATACTTATCTGATTCTATCATCTCTTGGTCTGTTTGTAGCACAACTCCAAATGTAATTAAATTTTTTTACCATAAGAATTTTATTTAATCTCTTCACATACTTATTGTAACTTCCACCGAGTCTGATTGGTTTTAAACATAAAGATTGACCTCTATCCATACCATGCATCCAGGTTCATGTAAAAACTCGTAACTGAAATAGACTAAAGCCAAACAGACAAGAATAAGAAACATACCTGGAAGTGAGGCTATGGATTGGCTCATGGGGGGTACTATAACATAACACAACCATAATGTAAACACACTTCAATCTTACCAAATATACAACAATCCAATAATCACACCGTCCGATACAATATATGTAAGATACACCACAACGTTCTGAAGGTTAGCCATGTTAATAGTCTAAAAAGATGACTTTGACACCAAGTTGTAACACCGTAATTCGGCCTGAGGAATGGACTGAATCTTAATGTTATAAATTCAGAAATCTATTCATTGGATTATCAGAGTACAAACTTTATGGAAGCGGATTTCAACCGTTAATAAGGCTTAAGACGATAACCTTATATGGCTTACATTCCTTATGTGTGCTGATCATACTACATTAGGAAGGCTTCTACTCTTAAGGGTCCTAATATGATTGTTCCGAGTCAAAAGAGGCAACACCTCCCCTGCAACTAAGAGGGCGACTTTACAAATGCAATGATCACTATGGGTTACGTAAATGCAACACTTTCAATGCAGTTATGAGGTTGAGTATTTCATAATGCAGATACATGATCTGGTTATGGTACTTAGTTTTAACCTTTGAGTTAGGTAACTTATTCTTATATGATGTTAATCTTGCAGTAAAGTAAACACTGGGTCATGATTACTTATTCCACATACCCTAGAAAAAGAAATTAGATAAACAGAGGCATCATCGCAAGCCAGGGCGTCAAACCGTAACACACGATCTTCATGTGGACCCTTCAAGCGGCATGAACCATAAGCTCCTTTTGTCCATGTTCCTCTATCACACACACACACACACAACTGCATCTTAATAAGTCTTGCATACCTTAATTACTCCTCGTCATATTCCGAGACATTGAGACTTGCACACCCTAAAGATAACTGTTAGAATTCCCTAAAGTTAACACCCTGTACGAAATTAATAATAATACAAGAATGAATTATAAACCACACGTAGCATATCAAGTACACCAACATAGGCTTTAGGGAACCCAATACATGCATCATGTAATCCGTAGTTCCAAAATACATAAGTCCCAAAATCCTGAAATACCCTCCGATGCAAAACTCAGCACAATACAAACATATATACCATCTCCACCATGAGCTTATCGATCCATCCACTTTCACCAGTCTCAGACAAGAGTACACACCTACATATATATATATATATATATATATATAGAAAAACCGTCAGTAATCAGACAAGTTTGATTATTGGTCCAAAAATAACTACTAATAAAATAATATTGGCCAATGAGTATCTTAATACGTATGAGAAATTGTAATACTTCCAGAGTACATCACCAGGCATTAAATTGAGGCTGACACGACAAAATATCATAAAAATACAGGATCAAATCAACGGCCTCATACTTACATACATACATACTTATGCTTATGCCTTTACATCCTCCATATATTGCCCGCCACAGTGCTCAAGTGCTTTGGAATAATGTTAGTGCCACAATTTTTAGAAATGTGCTGCATTTGTAGTACCTTAGTTACATTGCACTACTTCAAGGTGAAAAGAATTATTAGTGCAATTTATACACACCTATATCTCTCACTCTCATATTTGTGAAAACATTAAAAATTCGTGTATACTTATATAGGAAGCTTAGGTAGGGGCTTATATTATAAGTTTGCTAGATCTTCCCGTTCAAAAACCATTAAGAGATCTCATTCTTGAAGTTTTGTTAAACTATGGAAAAATTTGGCTAAGTGGCTTGGCATCGGAAGGATCTGATAAATCGCAACCGACACCATAGATGAAATCCAAATCATGATCGGATTGCATTGGCACGTAAAATGAAGCAATGCATCCTGACATGCACAACTAAAAAAACTTGCTTACCTTAATTATCTTACTTGGTGGAGTGTTAAACCTCATTAGGTAACCTTAGTTAGAGTTTGGTGTTACATGTACCCTTAGTGAAAAGTCTCATTCCTAGGGTTTCCTCAAATGGACTTAATCAGATGATTTTTTGAACGAGCTAAACAGTGTCTCAATGGGCTCAAATTTGGACCATTGGGCCCTAAATGTAAAACCCCAATTTCGGGTTAGGGTTTTATCCGCTTGGAGTTTTGCTCGGTTTGGGCGAGTCTCAAGTTGGTTTGAGTGAGTTTGAGCCATAGCAATTTTTAGACCATGAGTATAACGCTTAGATGGCCGAATAAATATGTTATGGAGGCTGAGTATGCCCGACATGTAAATGATAGCTACAGTTATGCTACCACAGAGCATGAGTTATCGGTGTATACATGAGGTATACATATTCTTTTTATGTGTTAGTTAGGGTTTTATTGCTAGATCTAGGTCGTTGCATCATTTAGTATCAGTTTGGGATTTTCAGGGTATCTCATTTATATGTATCTTCAGGATTTTAGACTACTGGATTGCCCCTGCGGGCCTAGCTTGATTTGAGTCATAGATTTTCACCCGATTGAACAGAGCACGAGTTATCGATGTATACACAAGGTATACAGATTTTTTAATGTGTTAGTCAGGGTTTTATTGCTAGATCTAGGTCCTTGGAGTGTTTAGTATCCGTTTGGGATTTTCAGGGTATCTCATTTTATATGCATCTTCAGGATTTCAGATTATTGGATTGCCCTTGTGGGCCCAGCTTGATTTGAGTCATAGATTTTCACCCAATTAAGTTCAAAGTTTCGTGGCTCATTTAGTCTTCTGCCTCAATTCCTGCCTATAGAGTCACTTTTAAGACTCAAGTCAGTTTTGATTTCGGAAGTTCTCGATTCGAGTTTCTGTTTATATATATATATGGAAAAAAAATTATGTGCTCCAGCACAGCCATCTTGGCTGTGCTGCAGTTTTTTCAGGCGGTTGGATTCTATCCAACGGCTGGAAATTAAAGGCCGTGAGTCTTCGCTGTGGCTTCACCGGTGATAATGTCCGCCTCAAGCACGGGCAGAGACTGTCGGTGGATGGTCTGCCGGCGGCGACAAGCTGGACTTCAAGGAGCTGGACCTCACATCCCCGGCATCGCGTGCACACCTCCAGCTCAAGCTCCTCCGACTCCAACCACCGCCGCCGGGGTATACTTGAAGAAGAAGAAGGTGGTTATACTTGACTGTAAATGGTATGTATTTTCTTGCAAATTTGCAATTACCTTGTTAGAAGCTTTACCACACGTATGCTGCTTCAAAATGCCTGGCTATGACTAAATAATTGATGCTTAATGTTGTGTATTTTTCACTCTTGGAGTTCAATTTCACATTTTTGCCTTGAGGGCTGTCTGTTAGTTGGGGATGCTAGTCGTGATGGTCGAATGGGCTAGATTAGGGAAGCAGTGATCATACCTAATCACGAGCAACTTTCCGTATTGTGATCATTTCAATTGACTTGAGCTGCACGGGGAGAGGAAGACAATTCTTCTTGATGCTGTCTAAGCTTTCTTCATGTGAAAATATGTTTCATTTCTGTCTGATATAGGTAAGCAGAATGCTTCTCCTGCATTGTCTTCTCAGCAGCATAAAAAAGGTGAAGCTTTCTTCGTCCTGCTGTTAACACATCAAGAAAGGATGGTAATTCTGTCTCCCTCTTCAAGCCTAGTCTATCATGAACTTTGTCTTTGAATTTTCAGTTTCACTGAAGCTTTTTCGTCGTCTGTCTCTATCCAATGGGGTGGCAAGTGATATTCCCTTCAACACCACCCGCTTTGGCATCTTCAAGCGGTCTCCACTGACCATAAACAAGCCTAGTCTTGCTGCAGTTATCACAATTCAATTATAGCTCTTTCTCAAAACTGCTGTCAATTTTTCCATTTATCATTGTGAGGATTAGTAAATTTAAGGACCAGTTTCTTCTAGAATGCCCGTAGCCAATGAAATCTTCTCCAAGAATCAGAGTTAATTTTCATTTTAGAACAGGTATATCCCACTTGGCCACTCGTTTTGTAGAGGTTGACACAATTATTCCTTCTTGAGTCTATCATTTTTGTAGACAAACATGATGGGTAGAAATGGGTGGGATTATAGAATGCTTGTCAATTTATATTTTTTATTTTCCAAAGGAAATAGTTTTAAATTTTGCAATATCTATGAACCCTGGATTGAACCGAGTTTTATGTCAAAAATGGCCAAATTTTTAAGTCTTTGATAACTCCCTTGACCGTAAGGTGCCCTTCAATGAAAGCAGCCCTAGGCTTGACTCCCGAATACTTCCACGAAATCCTCCTTCGTATCAGTGTGTTCTGTTGGTAGAAATCTATTCTTGCCGTCCAACCTCTGCTAAATGAAGAAGAGGAAGATCCAAGTCAAGGAAGCAACTACGACCTAACACTCCCCATGCTGATTAAGGTTCGAATATGTCATGTATTTGATCTTTCTAATTAAGCCAAGGTACATCTTCAAGTGGCCTTGTACCTCTTCTCTTTGATTTGTATCAATTCCTTCAAATTTAGGAAGCACTAGAATTCCTTCAATTTTGAAGTGGGCAGAAGCTTGCATGTGTTCACGTCGGGAGATACATCGCATGCGAAGTCAAGTGAGATATACTCATAATTGGAAACCTTTGTTGGAAAGATGAGGGAGGCTCGGTTTAAGACTGAAACAGATGCAGCACTTGATGTGGAGGAGGAAGAGAAGGAGAACATAGTTAAGGTCCACAGCGAGAAGCTTGCAATAGCATTTGGGCTGATAAGTACTGAACCTGGATCAGAAATTAGGATCATAAAGAACTTCAGAGTTCATTGTTTTACAATATGTAAAATGTTCGTAACAATTGTAACAATGATTCCATATAATAGGATTTTTGGGCTTACATGATATATGGTTGTAGATGCTAGAAAATTTTGTATATTTTGTGGATTATAATCTTTTGTAATGTTATTGAATAATAATGATACTTTTTGTCTATTTATATTATTTTTAATATTATATTTATGTCACTTGGAACACAACCATGATATATCATATCTTTTTTTTGTCTATTTACATAATTATAATATCTCAAATTTTCATTAAATATTGACTAAGTAGGATCTTTATGAATTTGAACCACCATTTTTAAGAATTTCTTGAATGCTCTGCCACTTTTGAGCTAAAGATCAACAATAATTTAAGTCATTGAAAAACGTAAGTTGGTGGTATTGATTTAAAATCCAATTAATAACCAACTATCAATTGACAATTTAAGTCAATCCATCAGCGCAAAACATAACTAAACGGCATCCACTAGCAAAGCATCATTTGCTAGTAACAAGAAAAATATCCATTTAGCAAGTTTCCCATTGCTAGCAAAAATCAAAATATTTAAAAATTGTGCAACCATGTGTCCTTTTACTGCATTTGAACAAAGTAAAAAAGCACCTTATCTATCTGCAGGATGAATGTCTGGAAATTTTACAGGTCGAAGCTGATCATTGTGGGAAAGACTATTGCAGTTGCTATGAATCCAAGGATAGATAGTCCACTCCATTGCAGATTGGGTGCTTAACATCAAACAAATTTCGGTTAAGGCAATTCTCAGCTGGAATGATAAAAAAAACATGAATTGAATCATTATAAAATGTCCATATCCATATTTGTTTAGGATAAAACTTGAACAGATTATCATGTAATATGAGAACTCATTCCCTTGACTGATGAAACCTGTTGAAGGAAAAAAATGTTATCTTATGATGACCCGTTGGACAATGACAAGTAAACCAATAATGAAAAAACTGAAGGTATACCTAAGCACGAAATGTCCAAGGCCAACACTCCCAAGACCAGCACTAGGAACCAGGCAGGACGAAGGCCTATTCAGAAAAAAATAATGAATCACAATCCCGTAATCTAAATGTTAGGACCTTTCAGATGAAGTTCACATCATGATGTAAAATGCAGAAAAAAATCTTTAACTACAGAGTTGTGAAGGTAAACAATAAAACTAAAGACAAGATTATATAATGTTTTTAGGGTAAACCTTTTTACAAAAATTTGAATTACAAATCGCAACTGTGTGGCATCCCCACAACCATTTACATTATAGCATAGACCAGAAAACTTACCTTTACCTTCAGCGATTTCGAAATTGCCTATCAAGTTCTTGAAGGATGGGTTTATAGCAATGATCACGTTCTATTTGCCCCTTTACAAAAATGTAAATTAATTTTCAGTTAAATTACAGAACAAATGGCTGCCTTTAAAAGATAAGGAAAATTAGAATTACCTCAGGTTCCCAGTCTCTAACTATATTTCTTATAATGCATCGTACCTAAAATGTATATAGCACGGCCAAAAGAACAACGAAACCTAAGATTAGCTTTGGATTTTGTATTTGTTAAAACAAACTAATCACGATTTAAGTAGGGAGACCACATAATGGTTCTTCCTAATATTCTCACTTTCCAGCATGAAGCAAAAACCTTTAAACCATTAACTAACACATACAGAAATTTACTACACCAAAATGGAATAAGAGAGAGTATATTATTTTATCAACATCGACAAAGGGGACATCCAATTGAAGTGATGGATCCAACCAGTCAAAAAAACCCCAAAGATCTATTTTTTCCACCAAAAAACTCAAACAAAAATTTCCAACTATTATGAAAGAAACCCCACAATTAGGGAACCAAACAAACAAACCCAAAAGAAGAAAGAAGAAAGAAGAGAAACGATTTCGGAAGAAAGGTGGTCTCTTGAGGTAGGCGCCGGTGATGCGGTGGAGGGACTTGACTTCAAGGGCCTCCTTCGCCGTGGTAAAGCGGCGAGGGGAATGACTGTCCGCCACCTTCCTTTGTTCCTTCCTCCAATGCCGTCGTCTTCCTACTTTTCTCTTCTTTTTTTCTGATCGTCTGATGAGTTTTCAACAGCCACGTTAAAAATGAAGCACACATCTATCTCGACTAGGGATGTAAACAAGCCAAACCTGCTCGCAATCATTTTACCTTCGGCTAGATTCGGCTTGAACTTATGCTCTTTAATTTTGTGCTCGAAAAATACTAGGCTTCGAAATAGATAGCTCGTTGAACAATGAACAGAGCCTGAGCTAAGGAATGTTCGGTCGGCTTGGTTCGAAACTTGAGCTCGATGTATTCAAACTCGAAAAATACTCGGCTTGTCAATATTATTGAGGTCATATTGAACTTCTATAGTGTTGGAAATAAAATTTTGATCCTATATAAGTCGAGCACGAGCCAAGGAAAAACATTCGCTCAGCTCGAGCTCGGCTTGAAAACATAGAGAGCTGAACATGAGCCAAACCCAAATAGTATGAATTTTGGAAGAGCTCGGCTCGACCTATAATACATCAAAGCTCGTCAAGCACTCAAACAAGCTCAAACATGCTTGCTAAAAATCACGTCGAATTCAAAAGCATCCCTGCTCGGCTCGGCTTGGCTCGTTTACACCCCTAATCTTGACTAGCTGAAGCACACACAACCCACCCTCATATATATATATATATATATATATATATATATATATATATATATATATATATATATATACCCATAGGTGGAGCCCTATTAAGCCCATGAGTTGCCAAATGGTTCAGATCATGCCACCTAGTAAGATCTGGACCTTTCAATAAAATTAAAACCAAAAGCTTGGTTTTCCCCATTATTTGCACTGTTGCTCCCTAGCACCGCCGTCACTTCGGCTTGCCGTTGGGGAGTTTCCGGCCACTCCCCGACCACTGGCCAGGTTCGATCGTGACCGCTTCGTGGCCGGCTATTGACCAAGACCCACTACCGACACTAGTGCCGTCGCATTTTCTAGCGGCAGAGCATTATTGGTTGTTGATTTCCAGTTGCCGCAACTGCCTTTGGGGAGTTTTCCAGCTCCAACGAGCCACCATTGGTGAGGCCAACCACCCAGATATATTCCTTTCATCGAGGTTGACATTTTGAGACCACCCACGACCACCGCCATGGCCACGATCACAGCCGGCGACGTCACTGTACCCTACGACAATTTTGCAGCTTTTCGGCCAACCGACGGTTAGAGTTCATCGGTCGTTACCACTAGCACCTTCCCTATGCTCCCCTTTGTCAACTACGACCGATGGCAGCCTCTCGTCATGATGCCAACGACTTTTTGGCGACGGGCATCGCCTGCCCCGTTGGGCCCAATTACTTGCATTGCCTTCGCTTGACTGTATTCACGTCTGCCTGCCCACGTTCACATATGCCTACTCGTGTTCGTGTATACTCTGCCTGATCCTGTTCATCTACTCGTTAGCTATGCCCGAGTCCACCAGTCTATGCCCATGTCCGCCCACCCGACCCAACCCACCAGTTTAGTTAACCCACACTGAATTAGTTTAGCCCATTCGACTTGGTTCGATTCAACTCATTTGACCCGATTGAGCTCATTTTCAGCCCGCTTTTGACCGGTTTTGGTAATTCGAAACACCTACATTAGTGCAGGTGCATATTCATATTATTTAGCACGTTTGGATGCTATCAATATTTTTCTTTATTTATTATTTATTTTATTTAGCTATTATTTATTTATTCATTATTATTCATTCCTTGTTATTTGTATATTTATGGATTATAATGCATATTTATGTGATTATTTATTAATATTAATAATATATTTACTTATTAATATTTGTCTTATTCATGTTTACTAACTTTTATATTTATTTATTTATTTATTTGTTGGCTTGCGTGTATGTTAATATTTATTTATATTAATTATGTATTTTTGTATTGGATAACTTGATATTATTATTATTCATGATTAATTAACATTAACTATTTATTTATTTATTGAATTATTATTTATTTTTGTGTTTACTAAAATGAGTATATATTGATATTTACTTGTGTTTGGCTGTATATTTATATAGTAATAATAATATAATTTTATGATTAGAGTATTATTTATTTTTAAATATTTATTATTTATCTCTTTATTCATGAGTGTATTTATTTATATGTTTATTATTATTTTTTAATTATTTTCTTTATTATGTCTAGATTTGCGTGCTAGATGTTTAGTTGTGAGTTTGTTTAGCACTATTTTCTTTATTATGATATATTAATGATGTAAACACACACCACGAGCATGCATCATTTATAGATGTTATAATTTTACTTAGTAGTAAGTTTCAATGTAGGTTTCGGAGTCCAAGCTCCTCGTAGATGTGCAAAGGCACTTGGAGCTTGGATTATAGGTCTGTTAGGACTCTTCTTATCTTTTTCACTATTGTCTACTATGGATTTGATTTTTGGTCCATAGGACATGTTAAGTGGCTGTTTATTGGACCGCACTTAACACGGGTCATTTAGACATATTTTACTTTCGGGATTAACAACTCTCGAGGATGAGATCCCTTGAGTTGTTTTTGAACTAAGATCTACTTGAAGGTGTCTTCAGGCCTATTATATAAATCCCTTCGCATGCCTATATATAATTTTATCGAGTTTTTAGTGAGATGAAGGATGGTGAAGCCAATTCACACGTACCATGAGCGAGTGCATGTTCCAATCACAGCAGGCTCTGAATTAGTGGGAGGGTTATTCCATTCCCAAGGGATCCTAACAACTCCAAGTTTTGAGTTGCTTACAACCAGAGAAACGTGGAGGTTTACAAGTACAGTTTAGTATAATGCACGTTCGGACATGTGGTTCAAAGGGTACTGAAGATGACTACTTGAGAGTACTCGGCCTTCATGCTCAGGGCCAGGAAAAATATGGAGGAAAAAAGAGGCTTAGGATATACTTAGTAGTCCCAAGGAATCAGAGAAAAATGAGAAAATGTTGAGAGAGACATAATGCCAGTCAGTTCAGGATGCTATCTGGTCTGCAGCTAGATAGCTCCTCAGTAGATGCCCTAATGGAGAGTTCAATAAAAGTATATAATGGTTTTCTTTTAAATAAGAGTCATCTCTCATTTGAAAGTTTGATATTTAGTTATTTTCTGTTCCAATGATAATTGTTACTGACTTCTTTCATATTATATATCTAGGTCTTGTATTCCTACGTCGGCTTTGGTAGAAGGAAAGATAAATGTTAGTCACACTTGAGCTCAACGCATTTATTTTCTTTCTTATTTTATGAGTATTTGATTTATTTTCACGCATATTTAGTAATGTCTTCTATTCATGAGATGCCAAGTGGTACTGATCAAGTCTTACATATTAGCAGCTTGAACATGACTCGATTCGATCATAACATTTCTAATTCAGTTCTTAGGTGAACCAAAATCAGGGTGTTATAGTTTGGTATCAGAGCTATGTCTTGGTCAATTGAGATGGAAGACTTTTGTTTTGAGCCAAGTGTGTGAAGTTGTCCATAGCCAAGACGACAAGTATTTCCTTTGGTCTTTTCTCAAGATTTTAGAATTTTGCTCAATCAGACCTGAGCAGTGTATGTTTCAGTGTTAGCAATTGTAGAGAAGTATGAGATGGATATAAGAGTTGATGCAAGCATGGATCTCATAGGTGTGCTATGATAGGCTTAGGGACTCGTCCTTCCCTTTGACTGTGCTAGAGATTTGGACAACTTAGAGTGCCCACATGATCAGTCAATTGAGGTTGAGTCGGATTGTGACCGGGATTACCTTGACCATCGGGGACATTACAACACTTGTCCATCCTTTTGCATGCCACCACATCAGTCCTTCCTTCGGACATGGTGTACATTGTGAGATGGAGTTATTAGAGATGACACATGTAGAGAGTTTGAAATATGGAGACACTGACAGAGTTACGTGACATATGAGCATGGACCATTGAGTGCGTTGGTCAGATTTATCAGATATAGTTTGAGGTCTACCTTAGAGAACTTTGACTCTAAAACAGATTCTTGTAGATGGAGGCCATAGCTATGCCAGCGAAGCCACTAGAGTACTCGGCACACAGATGAGAGTTTAGGGCCGATGACTTGATGGACCACTTCCAAGAGCTAGCAATGGATAAAGATAAGTAGCGAGGAGGACCACAATTCCATGGGCACATCACCGCCTCCCCCTTCCACTAGTGTATGTCTGTCCAAACAACACTCTTGTTTACTCTTCACCAAACAGAGGCATGAACACACCCAGAATGAGCAAGATTACCTTTGACCACAGATTTAGAAATTTGACTAAATTTCACTCGATCTGCCAGTATCAGATCAGTGATTGCTATTGACAACCGGTCAGTGCTTATGGGGGCAGTCACTCCAGATTCCAAGAAACCAGTGTGGCTCAGCATTATTTTGCCATCATACGTGTCACCACTGTGATCAAGACCCCTTTGAATCAGACACACATGGTTGGATAACTTGAGCAAAGTTGTTAGTAGCCACCGCTGAGGAAACAGACACATGGATGAAGAAATGCTAGAGACAGGAGTGGGGTTACCGTGTACATGATTAGGATCAAACCCTCAACACTTGGATTTGCATAATTGTCATCCGAGTTGCATAACCATTGTTTGAGTTACACAACCATCGACTGTGATGCACTACCACCAACTGAATGCTCACTACCACTGTTCGGGTGGAGCAATTATTGTGGAAGCAAGGCCCAAGTAGTTACCTCACCCTATAAGTGGATAACTACTTGGGGATGTTCTTAGCCTTGCACAGAGACCACATGCCATAGTTTCGGAGTAGAGTAGGGTCAGAGATTGAGGACAAGATATAGCTAAGGTAACATCAGCCGGACAAAGAAATTTACATGCATTGGAATTATTCTAATGTGATGGCACAAGATGAACTTCACAACTATCTTGCATGCCATTCATTGTCTTGACTTAACATCCTTAGGTTAAATGTGTATTGCAAGATAGTATCATCAGACAATGTTAGCGATAGTCTTATTGGTGCATGGACAGGTATGGAACATGACAGTGTGACCTCCAGAAGGGATGATTATAGTTGTCAGATTATTCAATCACCATGATAGTATATCTGGAGGCCCATAGCCAGGGCATACATATCAGATGATTAGCAGCACAATATAACCCTATTCAGAGTTTGGCCAGTCAAGGCGAGGTATTTGACTCATATTAGAATTTTGGCTTAGATGGTGGGTTCACTGAAGGAGTGTCCGTCAAGGAGAGACTGATTTCCTTGTGCTTTTCCAGCACGATTAAGTTCTTACCTTGAGCCATAGTTTGAGCTTTGCCTCGGGTATAGAAAGTACTTTCGCTGTACTGATTAGGGCTTGCAGTGCGGGTAGCAGATTGCTGACCAGTCTTACAGTGATGACTTCACCCTAGCTTAGGAGTGACACATACAGGGATTCCACTCATACTAGACCACGTTGGCTAGATAGAGAGACACCAGTGTATGCTCATTTTGACTGATAGCCTTACTAGAAAGTCTACCACAACGGTAGTAATCATGTGAGTCAAGATTAGTACTACAAATCTGTACGTGACACAGGTCACACACCACTAAAGAATGGACAAGACACATGTAAACCTCACTACGAGTCTCCGTAGGCTTGAGGGGAGATAGTAGTTCTTTGGGTTGTTTGAACCTCACTACTAGTACCTTGCAGTACTCTAGAGTATCTTCTTGACCAACTAGTAGGCCCTTAGGGGTGAACCTAAGCTTTTCCTGCTGAGGTCATTGCATTTTAGTCCCCACAGTTTGTAGTGAGCCAAGGAGCTAGTCCAGTCAGATTATTCCAGCATGTATGGACGGTCTAGCCATATGATTCTAGCATGTATGGTCCTGCCAAGCCAGATTAGTAAGGAGCTAGCGAGCTTCATCAGTGTTCAAAGTTCCAGTTTCATGTTGTTCTGTTTGGGTTGTTTGCAGCCAACTTTTGAGGGAGAGCTACTCTCCAAGTCATAGCTTAACAACTTTAGTTTTGCTAGCTCAGTGCCATCTTCACTTGAGTCCTCCGATCATAGTTGATGTGAGAAATTTCGGGGATGGAATTTTTATAAGGAGGAGAGGTTGTAAAACCCTAGTTTCAAATTAGGGTTTTACTCGCTTGTTTTGCTTGATTTAGGCCAGTCTCGAGTCAGTTTGAGTGAGTTCGATGCCATACGAGTTTTTAGACGATGAGTATGGGGCCCATATGGCCATATGAACATATTATGGAGGCTGAGTAAGCCTGATATGTAGATGACAGCTTCAGTTATGCTAAAGCAAAACATGAGTTATCAATGTATACAAGAGGTAGACATATTTTTTTAAGTGTTAATAAGGATTTTATGGCTAGATCTAGGCTGTTGTAGCATTTAGTGTCTGTCAACATTTTTCAGTGAGAAGCACTACCTGCCCTATCAAGCCCGTTTACTTGTGTCACGTTGGCCTGCTTGCATTAGCGTCTGCCCGCCCTCGTTTGCGTTTGCCTGCCTGCATTCGTGTTTGACTTCCTAATTCTATTCACATACTCATCAGTCGTGCCTGAGTCCACTAGTCCATGGTTGTTTCCTCCCAACAAACCTAGCCCATCAGTTTAGTTAACCCCAACCAAGTTGGTTTAACTTATTCGACTCAGTTCGGGTCAACCCATTTGACCTGGTTGATCTCATTTTCAACCTTTTTTCGGCTGATTTTTGACCATTTTTGGTAATTCAAAACACCCTACATTAGTTTATGAATATTTTTCTTTATTTATTATTATTATTATTTATTTATTTATTTATTCATTATTATTCATTCCTTGTTATTTGTACATTTATTTATTATAATGCATGTTTATGTGATTATTTATTAATATTAATGATATATTTACTTATTAATAATAGTCTTATTCATGTTTACTAAATTTTATATTTATTTATTTATTTAATTATTGGCTCACGTGTATGTTATTATTTATTTGTATTAATTATGTATTTCTGTATTGGATAACTATGATATTATTATTATTATTCATGATTAATTAATATTAACTAATTATTTATTTATATGTTTACTAACATGAATATATGTTGATATTTACTCGTGTTTAGTTGTGTTTTATATAGTATAATGATATTATTGTTTTCTATAGTATAATGATATAATTATTTTATGATTAGAGTATTATTTATTTTTTAGTATTTATTATTTATCTATTTATTCATGAGTGTATTTATATATTTATTTATTATTTGTTTATTAGTCATTTTCTTTATTATGTCTCAATTTGTGTACCTGATGTTTAGTTGTAGGTTTGTTTAACATTGTTTTCTTTATTTTGATGTATTGATGATATGAGCACACACCACAAACATGCATCATGTAGAGATGTAAGTATTTTTACTTAGTAATAGTTTCGATGTAGGTTTCGGAGTTCAAACTCGCAATAAATGTGCAAAGGTGCTTGGAGCTTTGACCATAGGTCTATTAGGACTATTCTCATCTTTATCGATGTAGTCTATTGTTGATCTGATTTTGAGATTGTAGGATGTGTTAAGTGGCTGTTTTATCGAACCCCACTTAACACGGGCCATTTAGACATATTTTACTTTCGGGATTAATAACTCTCAAGGATGAGATCTCTCTAGTTGTTTCCGAACTAAGATGAACTGTGAGTTACCTTTGGGCTTATTATATAAATCCCTTCCCAGGCCTATACATAATTTTATTGAGTTTTTAGTGAGACAAAAGATGATGAAACCAACTCGCATGTGCCATGAGCGGGTACATGTGCCATGAGCGGGTACATGTGCCAGTCACAGCGGGCTCTCGGATTAATGAGTGGCTTGTTCAATTCCTGAGGGATCCTGACAACTCCGCATTTTGAGTTCCTTACACCCGGAGATATGTGGGGGTTTACGAGTACTGTTTAGTACAATGTACGTCTGGACTTGTGGTTCAAAGGGTATTAAAGGCGACTGTATGGAGTACTCAATCTTTGTAACACCCCAAATCCGGTTTGCTATTAACCGAACTGGAAACGTTACATGAGACCAAACTGATTCTCCATTTGATTAATTTGGTCAACTCGAACTTAAGTATAAGGGACCTACTCTAAGCATCATAAGATGAGAAACATGCCATATTGAATGTATGAAATGCACAACCTAGCAGGATGCTATGGGGATGGTATGATATATAAAAAATCACACGCTAATCGATTAAATATATAATAAAAATCTTACAAATAAACAGACATAGTTTCCCCTAAAAGTGGAATAAGGAAACTACCATGTCCATCATTATATCACAATATATATATATATATATATATATATATATATAATAGAGAAGTAATAAGAAATACCACAACATCACATTCTGTCATTATCATAGTCCCTACTTGGGTCTTGATCCACCTACTATTCACATTCTCATATAGTCAGAAGTTTGCTAACTTCAACATTTCCAACTTCATTCACAAAATAAGTCAACTATGCATTGAACATCATCAAAATATTTATCAAAAGTTCTACATATTCACCAACATCACAAATATGCGTCCTATCGCTAAGAATGTGTGTGTACAAAGATGTCACTGCTCATTCGTCAAGTCTAGCATATCCTATTGTATCTAATGTTCACCTACATATATAATAAAAAATCGTTAGCAATGGTTGTCATTGGTCCAAAAAATAACTAATAACAAACTCTCTATGAGAGCTAACTCTCATAAAAAGAAAACATGCATATACTTCACTAGAACTCTCATAAGGGTAACTACTGAGGAGCCATCAAGCTATAGCCTGGATGGCATCCCGAACTGACTAGTCTGATGCCTCTCTTGGCAATTTGTCAAAATTAATTTTGGTCCTAAACCTCTCTGATCTTCTATATTTCTCCTGGCCTCAAACACGAAAGCCGAGTACTCTCAAGCAGCTGCCTTTAGTACCCTTTTTACCACATGTCCATACGTGCTCTGTACTAAACAGTACCTGTAAACCCCATGTTCTTTGGTGTGAGGAACTCAAAACATGAGTTGTCAAGATCCCTCGGGAATAGAACAACCATCTCACTAATTTAGAGCCCTGTTGTCACTGACATGTGCACCCGCTCATGGTACGTACGAGTCGGTTTCACCATCTCTTGTCTCACTGAAAACTCGATAAAATCAAATATATGCCTAGGAAGGGATTTAATATTTCAAGCACGAAGGCAACTTGTGGTGGATCTTGTTTTTAAAATTAGACTCGAGGGATCTCATCCTTAAGTAAAGCAACAATAGAAGAGATCGACAAACAGAGGATAAGTCCTAAACGGACCTGGTAGAAGCTCCAAACGTGGTATCGCGCCTATGCGGCAAGCTCCTACACCGAACCTACACAAACAAGACTAATTTCTAAATCCCATGTACACCCATATGATGCATTATCGACATGATGGATATTTCAAATAACACTAGGACAATCATGTATATCCTGATCAATCCAATAAATCCTAATAATCATGTTATGTAAATCTATATTCCTACGTGATCATATCATCAACATCACAAATTTGTCAATATGTAATTTAAACATATCAATTAACTAAATAAAGATCATAAGTTTTGATTATCTAGCGAATACTCAATCATAACAATTTAATCATTAAAACTAGATGCATAATTCTATGAGTCTAATTATCTGACATTAAGTAATAGCAATATCGAAAAGCACGTATTTGTAATTAACTAATCAAGTAATTCTCATAATTATAACAACATAAATTTCAAAACACCAAAATTAGCACACAATCAAACCTATGAATATTACCAAAATGATGCACATGCTAATGATGGTCAATCATATAAAAAATGAAATAAAAATTAAATCTTTATACCTAAGTCGGCGATTACATGGCAATGACAGCAATTGCCGATGACGTCAAGAGGGAGATGGCAACTGTGGCTGGCATCCCAAGGCGACACTAGGAAGGGGAAGGGTAGCTTGACGTGGTCAGAGCACCACGGGCCGGCGGCAACGGCTCGCCGGCGGAGGGAAGGAAACAAAGACGGGTGGTGTTTGGAGGAGGAAACCAGGGGAGAAGAAAAGGGTAAGTCTGGGGCAGTTTTGTAAATAAAACTTGACTCTCTCCCAATTAGTGTCAATAATAATAAATAAATTCTAAAAAATATATAAAATAAATATGATATAATACCATAAAATCAAATATGCTCAATAAAATAAAATAACATATTCTAAACCTACCAACCCACCCAAAAGTCCTATCTAACACATCCTAACACGATAAACAACCTAATTTTAATTTCTACGGTCTAATGCATGCAATAATAAAAAAAATGTGGCATAGTGTCGTATATTCTAATAACTCATTTTCTTGTTGTGTTACTAACTTTATTATCATATACTCGGGTAGACTTGACCCTCACAACTCATAACATACGACCGGCTTTGGCTAGGCGCATGTATTTGAAAACTGACTCAACTCAGACCGATAGTTGAACTGATCAATTCGCAAGTATAAAACTCAAACCCAAGTCATGGGTTTTACAACCTTGCGCTCAGTGCCAAGACTCAAACTCAAGTCATGGGTTTTACAACCTTTGTGCTCAGTGCCAAGAGAAATATGGAAGAAAGGAGATGGCTTAGGATATACTGGTAGTCCCAAGGGATCAGAGAAAAAATTGAGAAAATGCCAAGAGAGGCTTAATGCCAGTCAGTTCAGGACACTATATGGTCTACAACTAGATGGCCCTTATGGAGAGTTCGATAGAAGAATATATTGATTTTCTTTTAAATGTGAGTCATCTTTCATTTGACAGTTTAATATTTAGTTATTTTTTGGACTAGTGACAATTGTTATTGACGTTTTTCATATTATATATGTAAGTCTTGTGTTCCTAAGTCGGCTTTGGTGGAAGGAAAAATAAATGGTTTATACACTTGAGCTCAGAGTAGTTATTTTCTTTCATATTTTATCTATACTTGATTTGTTTTCATGCATATTTAATAATGTCTTTCATTTTCAAGAAGCCAAACGGGTTATTTCGATATATATTATTGATTGAGTCTTACATATTAGCAGCTTGAGATATGACTCGACTTGATCATAGCATTCTGATTCGGTTCTTAGGTGAAATGAAATCGGCATGTTACACTGAAACTCTAAGGGGTTGGTGTAAAAATTAGCAAGTGTTAGACCATGGACCAACATAGCAAACAAGGCCCACTAAGGTCGGGCTATGTTGTTGAGAACAATGTTCTTGGGCCGTCCACCAATTTTTCTAAGTGCCATTTATGGGCTTGAAGACTTAAAATGTGCCTAGGTAAGTGGATAGTGCTAGCCAACACAATGGGCTTGAATTTAGTAAGATTTGAGGTCTACAATCCAAGTATTGGGGCCTAAGTGAACTTTGAAATGGGAGGTATTGACTAAATCATTTCCGGAGCTGGGTAGACATATAAGGGTTGGGAAATTCTACATATAATTTATTGAGCTAAATGCTCCAAAATTTTAATATGGTGTTATATGGACTCAACCTAAAGTGTGGGTAAATTTTCAAGTAATTTAATCACCATTTGGCTAGTTTTTCTTATTTTACATCCAGAGTTAGGGTACTATGGGTGCACCATATATTCCTGAACACTCCTGAAAATATATCAAAATAGACACCTAAATGATTTTTAAATTAAACCAAAACTTACAGGTTTCTATTAGACAATTATTGAGGAAAACCATAGTTTTTATAGATTTATTTACCTCTTTTAGTTATCACAACAGAGCACAAACTAAAGGCATGACAAGACATACTGTATATACATAAAAAATTAGAGGTTTTTTTCATGTCCTTTAAGTGTTGGCTTAGTGTAAATAATTTACATGAAAAAACCCACACTCATATCAATAGGTTTGCATAAAGTATGCATCATCAGCTATCTTCATCAAGGTGTAAAAATTGGGAAATGTGTGACCAAGTCATAGGGACCTTAAAAGTTGCCACGTTTCTCTAAATTTGGCACCTCTACTACATCATACAAGCCATATCAGTTGAAGTGATGAACATAAAAATTGTAGCTATTGATGACATGAACACAAAAAAGTAAACATAAATCAAAAAGGCCTTCTAGAACATAACTTATGAATTTTATACCAAATCTGTGCAAAATAGTAACCACCTAGCATTCAAAGTTATGTAAAAAATAATTTGTACATGAAAAAAATATGAAACTACCACTTATTTACTCTTAACTTAACCAGATACACGGAAAAAACCATAAAAATTCAAAATAGGGAAAAACCTTGGCGAATCTAGCACCAAACTAAGCAAGGAGGGGTGGAGGGCTTACCTCCAACGAACTAAGGGGAGGTATCTTGAGACTTCCTACTTTAGGACTTACAACCTTTGGCTTTGGCTTGGCTTGAAGATCTTGAAGGGAGCTGATAGAGGCCAAGGAAGAAAGATGAGTAACTAACAATAGGGAGGAGACTTAGAGGAGACAGGAAATGAGTGAAAAAGGGGAAGGAGATAAGGTTTTCAAAAAGAAAGGAAAGCTCCTAACGACTAAGGCATGACTTGGTGATGTCATAGGTAAGGTATCATACCTAAAAAAGTAGAGTGTCATACCTAATTAGATATGAGTTGACCCAAAACCCTAAAATTTAGGGTTTTCACCTTAAATTTGAGTAACTCGAGGGGGACTAAGTAATTTAGTCTAGGGAGACTAAGTGATAATTTGAGTAACTCCAAAGGGATTAAGTGATAATTTGAGTAACTCCAAGGGGTCTAAGTAATATTTGCTCAAAATTTTAACCATGATCAATTACCAGCTTGAATACTTCTAAGTTCGGTTAAAATTTTCAACAAAATTATGATAATTTTGCTTGAAATTATCGTAGTAAATTTTTCATGAGGGAATTATTGATTTGTTGGGAGACCAGGTATAATGTTTTCTTTGACTGATTGGCAAAGAAATAACAACGAGAAGTGCAACGCAATGACTGGAGGACATAAAAATTAAAGTAAGTTTGCCATGGATGGCATGGTACCACTTCCACATTTGAAGAGGCCAAGCTCTTTCATGGCTTCTACTTTGTCTGATCTTAGCCTAAAGTTTAAAGATGCCGTCAAGATGGAGGAAGATATTGTGTCAAACCCCCAATCAATTCAATCCCATGTTGCACCATAGATTCTACCTGTGCGAAAGGTCATAGAAAGCTTGCTCAAGTACCCCAGTGCCAACAAAATATTCCTACACAATTTTGCCTGCAACGAAGTGAAAGGACAAGATCAAAGGTAGAGGAGCACAGGAAAATGTTTGAGGATAGAAGGCTTAGCCTGGTTTTGAATTTGGATCTTATACTGCTGCATTCTATCCACCATACGGAAGTGGATCCAAAGCACAAGGCGATTTTGGAAAAGAAAGAAGAGATAGATAGGGAGAAGTCCAACAGACACCTCTTTAGGCTCTTACTGGATAAAACTTCGGCCAGGAATTTGGAACTTCTTGGACAAGGCCAGCAAGCTGTTCGAATTCCGTGTGAATACCATGGGGTGCAAGTTTTATGCCGCAAAGATTGTAAAAATACTTGATCCCACTGGTGCTCTATTTGCTGGGCGAGTGATTTTGGATTAGATGATGACATTCATGGAGATAGAAGGGTACCCAGAATCAAAAAATTGGATGGGAAGTTGTATATGGAATCAGCTATTCTGATCATAGATGATAGTAAATATGCCTGGCCACTTAACCAATACAATTTGATGGAGGCAAAAAGTTACACATATTTCCCATTCGTGGGGCACCCTGGCAGCTCAATCCTTGAAATTGATGAAGATAAAAGCTTTGAAATGGTACTCTTGCATCTTTACTTTCAGTGATTGAGAGAGCCAAGTTGATGTGAGAAGCATTCTTGCCAGGGAGCAGCACAGGGTTTTCTCTGGTTGTTGGATATTGTTTAGTGGGATTATTCCAGTTGGAGAGGTAAACCCTCATCTACACCCACTCTGGAAAAAAGCTGAGCAATTTGGTGCAATTTGTACTAATCAGATATGTGATAATGTGACTCATGTTGTTGCCAAGTCTTCCTGGACTGATGAGGTGAATTGGGCAATGACTAGTGGAAAATTTGTTGTTTATCCTGGCTGGTTGGAGGCATCAGCTCTGCAATACAGAAGGGAAAATGAGGCAGACTTTACAATCAAGATGATCAGGAGGAAGCAGCTAGTAAGAATGCAGGGGAGAAGAGGCCGCAAAAGCAATCTCTCTGTTGATGCGCGCGGTCAACTTGTACAACGTGCCAACGATGCAATGAAGAAATATTGTCTCATACATAACATATTGAGATGTTTTGCAAGTGAGTTACAATTTGCAAACAATGGGGATAGTATTGCGTATACTTTATAGTTTTTTTCTGGGTACTTTCATAATGTTGTAATCATCAATTGTCAAACAATTGTTGGAATGTATATATTCAAATCATGTTGAGCAAGAAGAAATATTGTCTTAGTATTGTGTTCTTAGCATGTTCTGTATGCAACAGCAGGGGGAAAATAACGTGCAAATAAAGTATAAATATATAATTAAACACAGGTTAAAATTAATACAGTTCTAGTTTTCAATAGATAACTAGGTTTTGGGAAAATTTCATATCAAAAAATTGGGTACCTGTAAAAATGATACGACTTAAAATTGGCGTACATTGCGAGCAAAAAACAAAAATGGTCATAGGAAAAAATTACCTTTTACCATTACTCTGGACTCCCTCCCTCCTCAAACAAGAGTGTCAAATTACATTACAAGAAGAATAATATTAAAAAGATAAAAAAGTATTAAATACCTTTGGGAAATACCCGGCCAACTGATTGAATACATATATTACAAGACCTTGTCAGGTACATTTCTTTGGGTGCGTTTGGTTTGAACAAAAAAAATATATATTGTAAAATTGTATGGGTCAACTTTATGAAAAACAGTATATAACCAATATATATATTTCATATTAAAAATCAATATTTAATGTATTTTTGTAAAAAAATGATCATGACTTTTCAAGCATATATCTAATGTGAAGAAAAAATATGTACACCTTTATCTTGTGTTTTAATCAAGAAAATTTATGCATTTTCAAGTATGAGACGGCCACTTAGGAAAATTATCATGGTATTTGTACATAAAATATTCGGAAACCCTTCAAATCTTAGTTCAAAACTCTAACTTTGTTCTAAAAACTCCGAGTTGTACTCCAGTCTATAGTTTCCCTAGTTCAACTCCATTCCCCAAGTTAAAGTAATATAAGTTATTAAAGCATTTTATTTTCTTTTAATTTATCTAAATAAATTTATCATCAATTCAAGGTTATAAAAAGAGGAATGTATACTTATTTTATTTATTAAATTAAAATAAATATTATGAATAACTCCAAATCAACTTCACTTCATAGCATGTAAGTCAAATCTGAATCACGAATTGCTTAAAATATATATACTTTTCCTAGAGTTGCCCACTAATTATAATTTTTCTAGAGTCGATATTTCTTTCATGTTAGAAAAAAAACATATCCTTAGGGGGAAAAATAGGCATTATTCATGTTCGAGTTTGCAACAAATTAAGATCACAATCAAACAGATCACCTTTGTCTTCCATGTTTTATCCTCTTGTTACCATCTAACTAACACCTAACTCCGGACAGGCAGTAGTCATTGACAAATTACAGAATTACCTTTTGATTATGTTGCCCTAATGGGCATTCAAACAACACCTTCCTTCACACGGGTCAATAAGACCATCAATGAACCATTTACTTCCTCATGCGAATAAGCTTCATTTCAACACCTGCATCTGAAGTAAAGATTGAACTACCACCCATATTTCTCTTATTTTGCCCATTTTTGAAGGTCAAGTTACCTTCATCTTGGTCATGCTAAGCTCCCTAAATGAACCCTAAACTTGTTCAAAAGCTAAGATTAGAATGTGACCTCTAACTATATAAAACGATGAGGATATATTGATGGGAGTATACCTTGTAGGCATAAGAAATTGACGCACTATAGACAATATGGAGACGAAAGTTTTAAGCTCCACGGTCATTTCTTAAAGCCAATATGAAGCAGATGTTAGAGAAGTATCACTAACCAGCTTTGATAGATTGGCTTCAGACATTCACATTGCTGTATTTTTTGGTTTCAAGCCACCAAATGCATCAAATTCAAGCATCATAGAAGGCTGGCTAAAACCCTGTTTCACTTTCCCACTCTTGATGCTTAACTAGGAGAAAATGAGCCACATCCCATGTCTTCTAATAGGCCACCATGGTGGTGGTGGTGGTGTTCTTGTAGGTGAATCAGATGTTCAAGCAAACATTGTTGATCATCTTCCTCTTGGGCCTTCACCAGGCATCACAAAGCTCCATCCTTCAGTGCAAAATCCTAGCCACTTGCTCCAACTCCAGTTCAACAGGTTTGCTTGTGGTAGACTTGTGATTGGTGTAACTACCAACCATAGATTAGCAGATGGTTTTTCCATGAGCTCCTTCTTCATTGAATGAGGCAAGGCAGTGAGAGGAATTGAAATCTCCAAAAAATGGTTTTATGACATGCAATGGCTCAAGCCTAGGAGTTCACCAAGGTGTGATTTTGACCACTGGGGAGTGGAGTTTGAGCCACATCATGAACAAGTGGTTCCAACACATTCCTTGTCTTCTTTGATCAAAACTGTTTGGGAATGTCAAGTAAAAGATGTTGATTAACCTTTATATCTTAATTTTCAAAGCAACAGTGATACGATATTAAATTTTCAAATACTATAAAACAAGAACTTCTTTAGAAAATTTAAAATTACGTAGGCCAAATTCATTTCTAGAAATGATAAAAATTTATCAACCTTCAATATATTTATGCACTGTATGTTCAATATATAGAGCCTGTTACGTGAGATCAAGGAAAGATTGAAGTTAAAGATACAAGCACTTAAATAAATTATACGAAGTGTAGATAACCTTAATTTTTCCCTATCGATTATTTGAAAGGTTCAAATTAGTTATTTTGACTACAAGAAGACAAAACTAATTATCTTATAACTTCCAACATCTCACAAAATCACTAAAATTCCTATTTTCATCACCCGGAAACATCACAAGCCATATATCATTCAATACCACACGACAAAAGAACAACTGATCATATCAATACTCAACAGGATGGCAAAACCTTCAACATACAAAAAAGGACATAGCCATCCATTTGAAGCAGCTCATTACCAAGGGGCACCTGGTCTTAGGGGTGTAAACTAGCCAAATTGGCTCGCAAGCATTTTATGTTCAGCTCTATTCAGCTTGAACTTGTATTCGTTAATTTTGTGCTTAAAAAATATTTTGCTCAAAATAAATAGCTTGTTAAACAATGAATAGAACTTGGACTAAGAAGTGTTCAGCTCGGCTTGGCTCGAAACTCGAGCTCGATGTATTCAAACTCGAAAAAATACTCGGCTCGTTAATACTATATAGGTTACATTGAACTCATATAGTGTTGGAAAGGAAATTTTGATCCTATATAAATCAAGCATGAGCCAAACACAAACATTCGCTCGGTTCAAAAACGTAACGAGCCGAACACGAGCCAGGCCCAAATACCATCAATTTTGAATGAGCTGCTCGACCCATAATAAATCAAAAGCTCGTCAAACACTCAAACAAGTTAAATCATGCTTACCAAAATTCATGTCAAATTCAAAAACATCCCTATCCAGCTCGATTCATTTACACCCCTACCTAGTCTACATTCGTCACTCATACAAGCTTGCAAGACTCCTTCATGGTGTTGCGGCGGGGCACTACACTGATCTATTGCATTTTCCCATACTTATATGTATATTAAGCTCATATACTATTTCTGACCGTAGCATGCATTAGTATAAATCCCTACTATGTCATATTTTGCTTACAATAATAAATATATTTTTTAATATATAATAACAAAAACATTTGCAAAATTAGAGAAATTCCACCCTTTAGATTATGTCGTCCTAATCGAACATCCGGTATCATCTCCGGACTACCTTAATCAAAACCTATTTTTTCTTATTTTGTCCACTCTCAAAAGTCAAGTAATTCCCTTCATCCGGGTAATACTAGTTTCTTAGTTTTGTAATATATTAAATAACATATATATATATATATATATATATATATATATATATATATATATATACATATTATTGCTACGGACATGGTAAGAATATATACTAATGCATGTCATGGTTAATAACAATATATGAACTTAGCACAGGGATTATGGGCAGAAACAACAAATCAATGTAGTGCCCCATTGCATGGTCTTCTCTAGCGACGTCTAAGAACAGGCAAGAGCAAGCTTGTATAAGCGTTGAATACCACCTGCCCCTCCATAATGAGGAACTTCTCGTATATGTTGGAAAGAGGTTACCACCGTGCTTCACCTCCATACTCATCAAGGGACCAGTTTTTATATGAGAGGAAGGAGGCATCAATAGGAATTTGGGGGCTTGGTGAACCTATTCCCCCTCTTTTTAACTCTTAATCTTTTTTTCAAAAATATTAACCCTAATTAGGAATGAGTTTGGATCAGATATAGATCGAATTTATCATTCCATCCTAACTAGAAAATCCAAACTTGAATCCGAAGATTATATCAATTTTATTTGTTATATATTTGTATCCTATTTGACCCAATTAATTAAAATAATATAAATAATATAAGTTTTAATATAAAATTAGAGAACAAATAATAAAAAGTATTATTTTAAATATTTTTAAATCATAATTCTATAAATATCATTCATTTGGATTGGATATGGGATTGGTTCAACCCATCTCCGAATTCGATCCAAATACTTTTAAATATATTATTTATCTAAGCAAATTGAACCCAAATTTAATACAAAAATATTTTGGATCAGATATAAATTAATGAGATGGCAGATATTAGATATCTAATATCAAGGTTGAATAAACATTAATGCAAATAGAGGATTGCCAACTAGGTATCCCACTAGATGCAAGTAATAACTCACACCCCTTGACATATCAACATTGGACATAGTTAGTCTACATTGATATATTAGCATTGATATATCAACATTGATATATAGTTAGTTGTCGTGATATTATATGAAAGAAATATAAAATTTAGGGATAAAAAATTTCTTGAAGTTTGGTTGTCCGAAAATTTAGTTTAAAAAATATTTATTTTCAGTCAAAACAAGTCTAGGTAATAATTGGAGGACAAAAATTGAAAAACATTTTGGGAGGCACGCATGCATATATAAAAAAGAAATATTTCATTTTTATCTTATTTTCTTACTATCTAAATATGTAAAAGAAATTTTTAAAATTTTCAAGTCATCTCATTTTATTGTATTTCTATTTTAGATGAAATTATTTTTTTATTTACGTTCTTTCCATATCAATCAAACGGATCCTAAATTGAAAACTATAGTAAGATGTTCAAGTTAGAATTAGAATTTGAGATTGCTGGTTAATTAATTGGGGTACTTTAATTGACTTAAGTTTGGTTTACAAGGCATTTTTATTTACCATTTTATTTCTTTTTATTAAAAGATCTCCTTTATTAATTCTCTTCAATTATATCCAACCCTTCCAGAGATTAGCTTGGGCTTCCAGGGTTGATTTGATGGGCCTTGTGTATGGGCTTGATTTGAGTTCAGTTTGGGCTTTTTCTTGGGTTAAATTCTCTTTCAACTATGCGCTTGAGTTGGGCTTACAAATACAACAGATTATTATCTGTAATAATTAATCTCCATCCCTTCTCTAATTCTCAATCGTTCTCATATTAATCAATGGGACAACCCAAATCAGAATTATCTTCATTATCATGTCCAGCCCTGTGTTGATCTTATTATTGTAATATGTGTGTGTGTGTACATATATTTATATATATATGATCTTCAGTTTAGATATTTGGTAACATTTGCATTTTATCATAATGAATTACCAAAAAAGTCAAATAACAAAAGTTATTGCATGCACTCACGTTACAAATAAAAAATACTTCATGATTATGAAAAATAAACAAAAACTCATATATAATTAAAAAAAGCTTCTTACTTATCATGATGTTTTATATGAAATATTTGATAATGTTAAAGTTTTGAGTGAGTAATTTCCATTACATGCAATACATAACTGGTAATGATCACTTCCAAAAAACTCTCAGAAAATCAATAAAATTATTATTTCATCACTAAGAAACATCACAAACCGTATATCATTCAATATCACACCAGAACCGTACTTGATCAAACCAATATATGTTCATCTAATTGTTATTATATATAACTATTATTATAGCTTGTAGAAAAGAGACCAACAAGCTCTAATCCAAATTATCAATCATCCTTACGTGATATGGACTGTTCATACTCCCAATAGGACATGCCATGAAAGGATTCCACGTCAAGCGACATATCGTCGTCATCAACCCCATCGTTCCTGAACAAGAAGCTGCTCTTGTTCTCATCCGGCCGGGCAAACACCCACATGCTCCCAAATGTGTTCTCGACCAACTCACCGGCGGTCTGCATCTGTTCCCACGGCCCAAACAGCCGGTACAAGCCTTCCCAATATCTCAAGTTGACGGTGAACTGCTCGTACCCCAGGCCGTAGGCCGGCCGGCTGATGCCCCCTCACCGCGGCAGCTGGCGACCTCCTCCCGCATCAGAATGTCGTCCAATCTCACGGTCAAGATCTCGGGCAGTGTTAGGGTGCCGCCGGACTCGGTCACGTTCTGTAGGATGGAGGAGGAGAAGTGGAGCTCGGCTTTCCATGTGGCCTTGAAGTGCCTGGCCACTGCGTGTGGCAAGTAAATGCTTGGTGAAATGTTGCCATTGTTGTAGGGACTTGGAGGTGGTGTTCTTGGAGGATTAGGGGGTAGACATTGTCAAGAGTGGTGGAGCGAGGCTGGGTATATCATGTATATATATATGCTTGTTAGAGGATACATTTATATATATTTGTATGGGAAGTTGTCACAAAGGGCCTGAGAGGTTGAGAGAATCACTTGGTAAGAACTTTGAAGTCATCAGAGTATCCTAACGAATTTCTGTCTTGTCGGTTGTATGCATGAGAGCTCATGCATGAATTTAGCATGGATATTTATGCCCTAGCAACAATGCATGAATACGAGAAGTCATGAATTTTATCATTGATATTATCAAATATATATGTTTGTGTATATGTTATGATATGGACATAATATAGTCTGAAAACTTCGTTTATATGTAGTTTAGAGTACTGTATATTCAATCCAAGGTGAGGAAGCTGGGGTGATTGAACGTTTGGTGTGAGTCTGTGAGATGTACAATATGAATGATACAAGTCGAGGAAGGGATGGTTCATTTTATAAATGATATATAATGGCTAATTGTATTTCTAAATATATTAATTATAATACAAGATCTACTATAAAACAGTACATATAAATTATAGTATTGCATCAAATATTCAATTGTTATTCATCATGTGATCCTAATGGCCTTGAACTACATATATGTATGTTGTGAACGAGCCACTTCGAACCAAGGGAAGATTCATAGTGAGTGGGAGTCACATATTGTAGTGACTCATTTTGTAAATTTTTTCCCATTTTCAGATTTGGGATGCGGACTTTTCCAGCATTTTTCTTTTAACAAATAACAAACGTTTCGTTTCAACATTCATAAGTTAAATTACTAAGCTGATTGTTAGTAGGATAGCTAATAATAAGATATTTATTTTTTAAAGGGTAGAATATTACTTTTTTAAAAAGAGTAATGCTATATGTCGATAAATGATACGTCCATGTGGCAAAGCTTTTTGGAAAAAGAAGAAGAATATATATACATATATATGGATATCATCTGAGAGAATCCGGGCTAATTATCAAAAAAAGAATAAAAATAATAATTGTAAGACTATTAATTTTAGGTTAAAATAAATAAAAACTAAACCAACCCAATCATTTGAATAGAACGAGTGCTGACCTAAACATTAAGAAAAAAATTGTTTTTTTATCAAAAGTAGGATGCTGAGAGCTCAACCGTTCGGGTTGTCACAACTCCTCGTGGACAACCGGATTGAATTGGGGTAGGGAAGGGATGGGTTTGGATCGCTCATGGATCAGGTATGACTAAAATTTAAATCCAAAAATCCAAACTCGAATCCAATCAAAATCCAAAGATTATATTTATTTTATTTATCATATTTGTACTTGATCCGCATTCGCAAAACCAGTATCCAAACCGAATCCAACCCGATTAATTAAAATAATATAATTAATATAAATTTTTATATAAAAAAAGTAAAAAATATTATTTTGAAATTTTGTAACATATAAGTTTATAAAACATCACTTATTCAGATCAAATTATATCAAATTCATATTTGATCCAAATATATACGGATATATTATATATCTGAAAAATCCGAACCCAAATCTAATTCAAAATTATTTCGGATTAGTTATCACGGGTCGAATACTAGTTTGATTCACAAATATTTGATGTTCGAACCCATCCCTGGTTTGGAGCGGGTGTGTGGCGTCTTCCAAACTGATGGCAAATCTGGCCACCCTTGCCTTATGTTAGCCAACTTTGTTCACTTCCGCGGGGCCGATCGATTAAATTTAGTTTTAAGTTGATTAAAATAATTCTAATATCTAACAACAAATTTTGCTTATAATTTCAAATCTATTAAATTTGGTTTGGCCCCATTAAACTAAACAATACCCTCGTACCCTATAAATCTAGTATACAAATGGCACGTGCTTAAAACTTAGCCTGCTCGCGTTTAAGTTTAAAAAATGGACCAAAGTAAAAGACACATTATCAACTCTTATTAATAAGATGGCACTAAAAGTTGGAATGAAAAATAGGAGATTCAACCTATTAAAATAAAATGAAATAAACATAATATATTAAATTATTATCATTTATTATTTATTTAATTAGAGTTTATCTTTAAAATTAGATTATATGATCTCCTCTTTCAAAACCGGGTTGTTTAAACGATTCAGACAATAGTATTCACCTTAGCCATTGATTAATTAATTTGAAAACTTTTACCTTGGTTCAGTCATTAACCAAGTTTATAAGCTTATCTCATAATCAAATTTTTGCCACAGTTAAACGGTTAATATATGGTCAAATTTTTTCCATTCTATATATATCATGCATATGTAGACACAATAGTATTAAGTTGGTTACAAAATACATTCATCTAAAATACTTCCTTACTCACAAAATATTAAATGTTTTCAACCATTGAAATTACGATAATATAGTATTAACAAATCAAGAAATAAGTAAATAAATAATCTAAATTAAGTAAATTCAACAAAGTGATACTTTGACAAATAAAATTTCGAGATTTATATTAAAGTAGAAATGAGTTTTTTGGTTACATATAAAATTACTAACTAATGTCCGGTTAAATCGGTAAATAGCTTACCATAGAGCCTTTTACCAATACCATTCATATTCAAAGTCTTGTTAGTCAAATTAAGAAGGTTTTTACTATTTTCCCCTTACCATGAATAAGCTTTTCATAAATTTTATCCTCTGTTTAATTTGAAACGGTTGGTAAATTCATAAATCGGATGACCCATTAAACTTTGTTCCTCTCGGTACAAATGAATGGTTAATGGTCAATAATTAGAATGTTTAAAAATTTTGGTTCTTATTGATAATCTTACCTATAGGGGTGAAATTGGGTGTAGCCTATTGTTATGACCTTGACCTTAAAGTTTTTTTTTTTTTACTTCGTAATTTATAAAAGGCTGAGTGTTTTTGATTTGTCACAAAAATTGTCGACACATCTTCTTTGTGGGCCCCGAGGTAGACATACATAGTGAAAAAAAAATGGCGGGAGGGAGGGATGGCCTACCCGCCATTTCGAAATTTCCAAAAATCTTGAAGCCCAGAAGAAGTACCAACCACCAGATTACACTGCTTGTAGAGATCTTCTCTCCAAGCACACAGTTTTCCTTTGGCGAAGCGATCGGCGATGGCGGATTTGGGTCTGCTGGAGAAGATGGGCGGCGAGCTCAAATGCCCCATCTGGTGCCTTTTCCTTGTTTTTCTGTTGGCCTTCTTTTTCTAGCTTCATCTTTCTCATCGTTCCCCCGCTTGCTTGAAAAATATTGGATTGTGTTTGAGGCATTTCTTTTAGCCTATCATAGCTTCATTTCTGTCATCCTTTACTTTGTTTCTTGTGTGATAATACATATTATTGCATCCAGTTTTGGGTGATGGAGATGTTGTTGGTTGGATTTATTCGGATGAAGAGCTCCATTGATTAACAACGTCCCTCTTTTTTCTAATTCATCCTTTTTGGGTAAGTAGCTGAAAAGCACAATCTGATGTTAGTCTAGCCTATCATAGCTTCATCGTTATTTCGTCGTTTGTTGTCATTGCTTAGCTTGTTCATTGTGATGATGATTATGCAGTCACTGTTTTGGGTGATTGGAATATTGGAATGTGCTTGGGGTTTTGTTATCAAAGTAGCGTGCTGCTTTGATTTCTTGAGATGAGCAGTTCAATGGATTAACACGATCCATCTTTTCCTTTAGGATGGAATGCTAGTCAGTCGGTGAGCAGAGATTTAGTGACTTTTTTTTGCCTATCGTGGGAGCTTCATCTTTGTCATCGTTTAGCTTGTTGATTGTATGATATGCTCATTGTTTTGGGTGATTGAAATATTGGATTATGTTTGCAGCTAGTAAAGTTTTTTAGTCATTAAATTGGCGTGCTGCTTTGATTGCTCTGGGTGAGCAGTTCAATTGATTTCAACAAGATCCCATTTTTATCTTGTTCCTGTTTCGACGTATATAATTTTAGTTATCAAAGTAGCTTAAGTGGCCAATCTGGTATGCCCAGAGGTAAAGTCTCCAATTGTGTCGTCTACTCATTACTGGATGATTGCCATGGACCCTCTACTATTGGAGTGCAGTTTATTCGACAAGTCCTCATTTTTCTTATTTCGCCGAATGTATCCATCCTTGTTTCGGGCTTTTTATTGGTAGTCCTGTATGCTTCTTTATCTTGTTTCCTATGACTGCTTAGGCATGAAGGATTGTGCGCTAAGAATTGGTTATTAACTCTGTGCAGCATGAGCCTTTTAACCTCAGCCGTTTCCCTCACATGCAATCATTTCTTCTGCAAGTATGATCCATTGCTTCCTTGGGTATTTTGAAGCAGATAGACATTAGCTCTAAGAGATTCTGATTCTTATGTGTTGTTAATCTGGACAGGTCGTGCATTTCAAAGTCAATGAAATCCTCATCCAGTTGCCCAGTTTGTAAACTGCCTTGTCGTCCCAGAGGTAGGTATTTGAATCTGGATGCAGTTTTCTTGTATTGCATGAGTTGATCGAGCGAAAAAATAATTTCTGAGTAGATGAACCCGTTATCGTAAAATTTGGCATAGTTAACTTGTAATACATGAGTTGATCAAGTGAAATGTGTTAAGAGTAGTTCGCCTTGAAACATGACATACAATAAAGTCTTCTTTATTTTCTTACTCATTAGGAAATTTCATAAGCCACAAAAATAGTCCTCTTGTGATGTCAGTTCAGTGAACTCAGATTTTAGCATTGATGAGAACTTTAATTTTCTCAACTTCGCCACAAGTTATCATTGAAACATTTCTTGAAAAAACTGTCGAAATTGACTTCAAAAGTATGTTAAGTTGCGCTAGGTTGCAGCTACTTTTATAGTTGAATGGCAATTTGTATTTTTCACTAAATTGTTATTAAGCTCAAATCCAGAAACAGATTGGGCTTTGTGATGATGATATTTGCTCTGCATGAATATACCAAAAGTGAACACTTTGGACTTCAAGCTCCTCTTATTGTTCCGCAGAGGTACGCCCAGCTCCTCACATGGATAATATGGTCAACATCTACAAAAGTATGGAAATGGCTTCAGGAGTTAATATATTTTTCTCGCAGCCTGCCCCAAAGGAAGGTGAGTTCTGGTATGATTCATTTGCAAAAATTTCAATAGTTTCATTGTATGTAAACGAGGTATCATATGAGTTTAGAATTTCTGTTTGAAAGGTCCCATTCTTATTTTATCAACCAAACATGTAAACTCTATAGCTAAATTTACAATAGCTGAAAACTAACACCTCAGTAATAATGAAAAGGAAAGAAGTTCTACTCGTAATTTTTTAGTTTACGTTTGATCATCTACTAACAAACTGTGTTTTGCTCCTAGAAGGACTAATTGATGAAGATGGTCATACATCCAAGCCAAATGGTGCTCGCAAATGCAAAAAGAACAAGGATATGAAGAGAAAATTGGCTCAAAATTCAGAAACTACAAATCAAGAAGTTGCAGATTCTCAAACATCTGAACAACTTTCATTTCCTGCTAAGAAAAGGGTTCATGTGCCTCTAAACAATCCATTTGAGATAGAAGAGCAATCTGTTAAGGCTTCTACAATGGAGAAATTAGAGAAAAATTCAAGTCATTTTACTGGCAGTAAAGAATTTTCAAGCTTGGTGAAGGAAAGGCCTTCTTTTGATGAAAAGGGCAATCCTCTTTTTCATCCTTTTTTTGGCTGAGAGAAGAGAACGAGGATGATCACGCTGAAGATCTCAGTGATGATTTATCACAAAATGATATGGCTTTTGATTCTCACGAACGCATTATACCATCTTTTAGTGATATTAAGGATTCAGATGATGATATACCAACCAAAGTTTCTCCATCTGTAAGCACTTATTGGCTATATGCTATATCTTTTCATCTTAGAGGTATTGTAACTTATATGTTTTATTGTCTTGCATTATGAAGGTCGGGTTGGACAGGGAACACAAGCCTGCAGATTTTTATGACAGTGAAATGTTTGATTGGACACAGAGACCTTGCTCTCCTGAACTTTTTCTACACCAATGAAAAGAAAGGTAAACTTGTTGCTTCTTCCTTACCATCTTCACCTATTATGTAAATCATGCTGTATGAAGAATGATTCGTGCTAAATTCAGGGTGGCAAGAAAGCTAAGGCGATTTCTGAAGATACAAAGGCTTCAGGTTTGTCATCTCTCTTTTTTTAAAATTTTTTTTTACTACAGTTAAATTCTAACATCTGCACCATTCATTAAAGAACTAAATGTTGCAATATTTGTTGAAACCCTGGTGCCCAATCAGTTCCTTTGAACTAATGCAGATGTTAATGATAATGGCATTCATCCACAACCAACATGCAATGAAAGACGTTCCATTGAAAATTTTTCTTCTGATTCAGATGATGAATGTAGGCATTCAAATAATCAAAATGTGAGTACTCTCAACGTTAGAAAACTTCGGCAGATGCCTAGGCGACAAAATGTTAGGTTTAATTTTAAGTCTATCAAAAGGACTAGAAGTGAGGTACCCATAAGAAACCTTGATACTGGCACGGAAAATTCAGACAGAACCGGTGCTGTGAAGGAACAAAGTCATGGAACAGAAAAAAATCCGGTGGACTTTGCTATATTGAAATGCCAAAGCAAGACAAAAGAATATGCAGACAAAGTAGAAGGTGAAGGCAGTGGCAGTGGTAAAAAATCTGGATCAAAAAGAAAACTCAAAGTGAGAAGACCACAATTAAGGA